>JAGKTI010013212.1:0-23395 GCA_018397915.1 Birgus latro
AAGGATAAGGAGGGAAACCCAATGACAGTTTGAGGAAGACGTTATAAATGAAGGTAGTGATCAACCCCAGCTATTTTACAGCTATATCCGAAGCAAAACCAAAGTTAAAGATAAAATACAGTCGATTACGGACGAGGGGATCATCTATACACAAGAGAAAGATATTTGTGAAGCACTAAACAAAAATTTCCAATCACTTTTTACAGAAGAAACCAATACTGAAAGAGATGATATGGAACATTCATGCCCACACATATTACCAGATAAACATATATCAGAAAAAGAAGTACAGGAAGAGTTAAGTAAATTAGACGAAGGTAAAGCATATGGTTCTGATCAAATTTCAGGCTGGGTGCTACATGAATGTGCAGAAGAGTTAAGCAGACCATTATATTTAATAGTCAAGGAATCCTTAGGTCAGGGTAAACTACCTAATATTTGGAAGAAAACAAACATTATGGCCCTATTCAAGAAAGAAAAGACAAAATCCACACAACTACCGACAGATATTACTGACCAGTGTTGTAATTAAGATACCAGAAAAACTGATAAGAAAAGACTGGGTAAACCATCTAGAAGAACACAGTATGAAAACAGAAAGGCAGTTCGGTTTTACAAAAGGAAAATCATGTGTTACTAATCTACATAACAGTTACAGAAACTTTACAGAAAAGAGAAGGATGAGTGGATAGTATCTATTTAGATTTCAAGAAAGCTTTTGACGGAGTACCGCACCAAAGACTTTTATGGAAACTGTACCATCAACGAGGAATCCAAGGCAACCTGTACTGTTGGATGCAGGATTTTCTCAGAACAAGGGAAATGAGAACAGTACTAAGGGGAAATTACTCATCAATGATGGAAGTGACTAGCGAACAGGGCTCAATGCTGGCACAAATTATGTTTTTAGTATAAATAAATGACATAGACTGTAACACTGGAAATGAAAGCTATCTAAACATGTTTGCTGATGATGCAAAAATACAAAGGAAAATTACTAACGCAGATTTTTTCAGAGCTACAAGAAGAATTAAATAACCTTTATGAATGGAGCAATAAATGGCAAGTGGAATTTAATGTGGACAAGTGTCATGTAATTAAGTCTGGTAAAAGTGAAAAAAGACGAGATTGAGATTATACGTTAGGAAGTTCAACCCTACACATATCAGAAAGAGAGAAGGACCTAGGAGTGATAATAACAGACTATCTCTGGCTGACCACATCAGTGAGAAGGTACGGAACATGTATACATTGCATGCTAATATAAGAGTAACATTCACATATATAAATGAAGACATGCTGAGAAAGATAATAACATCATTCATTAGACCAACCCTGGAGTATGCATCAGTAGTCTGGAATCCTCATCTCCAAAAAATACATAGTTATGATTGAAAAAGTACAAAGGGCCGCTACAAGATGGATACCAAACTTAAGGGATATAAGCTACGAAGAAAGACTAGAAAAATTGAATCTAACAACAATACAGAAGAGAAGGAAAAGAGAAGACATGATTATGCAATGCATCTCAGGGAGAGAGAAAATAGACATAAATTAATATATAACTAATATATGTAGCAGCCGTGGCTCAGTGGGTTAGAGCGCTCCGCTCTGGCCGTAGGGTCGGAGGATCGAATCCACCCAAGGGTCATTGGTAGACATCAGGAAGGGCATCCGGTCATAAAATGCTACACGCTCCAATCCAAAAAGGCCGACGCATGCAAGCATGTTGCAGCCTTCAAAAACGAAACGAACGAAACGGGGAAGCATCAGCAAGAGGAAACTGCAAAAACCTACATAAAAAGAGAGACGATAAAGACGTAAGGAAATTCAGCTTCCCAAAGAGGGCAATTGGTCAGTGGAATGCACTACCGAATGAAACAGTGTGTGCCAAAACTATTCATAAATTACAAGATATGTATAATAAACTTGGTTTAACCCTATATGGACCGCATATAGTTTCCTTGGAGCCCCAAAATAGTGCTTTGGTTTTTAGACCTGACAAAGGTCCCAGATCATTTTTTTTATTTCTACAATCTTCACAATTATACAATCATGTGACTAACTCGTCATGTTGATCACCACAGAAAGGAAATATGCCACTGAATGCAATATCTAGATTTATTACATATTTGGAACACTGTAGGCACTTGAGTTTATCATCATAACTGAAATGAATATTAGCTTGATAAAGATAAATACATCTTTTATGATAATGTGACATCATAAAAAAAAGACACTCATGAACACGTAAACAACTGCCACATAGTGCAAATCTAACAAAAAGTATCCGCTTTTATAATGCAGGCAAAGAAAATTCGTGAATTTTACGATTCACTTCTTACATCAGGAATTGAGAGAGAGAGAGAGAGAGAGAGGGGGGGGGGACTGTCTTAGGCATGAAACCGCAGGAAGCCGTTGTTATTCAGGTACAAGTTGACAATGCATTTGATGCACCTGATGTTTGTGCGACCCTTACATCCAAGTCGCTTGCAGTACAAACGAGGATTTTTCACTTCTGGGAAATGACCTAGTCTGTCAAGTCTTACATCCTTCTGTGGTCTGACTTGACCCACCTGTTGACCTCTTTTCTTGGGTGGATCAGCCGTCCTCTCACTTGAGGATGGACGACCTCTTTTAGGCACATACTTCCCAGCCCTGATGAGTGACTCAGACAACGACATCGGGAAGGACTGTAGGAAATGCCTTTTCTCTTGTGGAACCCGTAATCTCTTCGGTATGCCAACCAAGCCTGACTGATTGCCATGTCAGTCACGTAAAAGGTAAGTCTGTGGTAATACTTCTTTGATCGTACTGGGATTCTGTACAACGATAAAAGACAATCAGCCAGCCAGATCAACACAACCCATGTTCTTGTTGTACAACTTTACAATGTTTGGCTGTGCGACTTCTACAACTGTCCTCTTAGTTTTGTCATAACATCGTGCAGTATGAGTTGGTTGGCTCTCAGCAAAGGTGGAGAACAAGGTCACGCCTTTATTATCCAACCATTTGACTGCTGTTAGCATCACTACGGATGAAAGTTGGCACTGGTGAAGAGGATTTGTCTGTTTTCCTGGTCCACAGAACTTGTCTGGAGGGCTGGGATGCTTGTGTTTCACTAGTAGTGTTTGAGGAAGGTGATGGAAGTGAGGAAAGATCTTGAGTAACCTCTAAATTACCAGGTACAACGCCAGTGACAATAATCTTCTCTTCAGTAATGCTTCCATTGCCAAACCAGTCTTCCATCAAGACTTCATCGGTATGTTCATTTGGAATTTCTCTGAAAAGGTAATTTGATTCTAAAAACAGAGACAAGGACGGGTTTGACTGTATTATCTCGACAATCCATGACATGAAATTCCTCCAATGGAATTCATACCAACATGTGAATCAAAAAGTACGTAGTAAAGCTTGTGTTATAAATTATCACTTTTTCCATTTATGATATACTGATCATGTCAAACGGAAATGGGTAAAATATATTTCTAACACACACACACACACACACACACATTACTTTTATTTACCTAGATCGATGTCACCTGTGTCAGGTAACCCAAACTCAGCATCTCCCGTGATCTCTTCATGATTGAGATTCATCACTCAACCTATTATCTTGTTTAGTTGGCACAATTCCTGTATTGTCTCTACAAAGCTGCCTGCTTCTAACTCTTGAGTAAAAGACGGATGCATCAAACTCTGCAAATACCACTTATACTATAAATAATAGTAAAAAATTATTTACTTCAGTCTGCCATTACACGTCTTTAAGGAAAACGTAAGGCAAATATTAGGATACACTAATATTCTTCGCACATTCCTGAAGAACAAGCAAACCTAGGCTACTAGTACAGTTATTTACACCTGCTAGATATCCTATGTCAATAACCATATGACTGATATGACGGAAACGTCACCTATATATAATTGCTCACATATTCTAGATTTCAACCAGAACTTAGGAATCAGTATATTTCCCATGATCTAGAAGCGTTCCTGTTTCAGAAAAATAAATGTGAGACCAGTGAGATACCTGATGATTCACCCATGATCGCAAAAAGCTGGAAAAAAAAAAAAAACTCCAACTGCATGCATGTGTTGTGGCCAACAGCTGACTGAGCCTGCCCGCCCCTACTCTCGACCAATCAGCCTCCAGGTGCTCTTCTCTGAGAGATGGAGACTAGTCGTCAGGTCTGGTTCAACGAATAATATGGGGTACATATTTAGCCAATGAATATAAAACAGTGCCATAGATTGCTGCGGTGCAGAACTTACCCTTTATGACACTAGGGGAGAGAAAGGTAATGGCAGAAAGGGAAAAGATAGTGTGGTATTAACGCTGAACTGATAGTGATGAAGCTGTTTTACGTCGAAGTAATGGTGTTGAGATTCACATTGATAAAGGCAGGAAGAAACCTGGAGATATCTACAAGAAAGTGTGAACAGAAGAGAAGAGGACATGGAGAGAGAGACGGGAAATAAATGGGCCCCTTTTTAGTGGCCTCATTCATGCAGGGATACTGGGGAAGAATCTTCCCGCCCCACCCAAGGGGGAAGTAACAGAATTAGCAACAAGATACATTTCTTACTTATGAAGTGTAACGCCATCTCTCTTCGATGAATTCCTGTGCCCATTATTGTATCCGTAAGCTGCACAGTGGACCATGGCACTATATTTTTCGGAATCATCAGCTGCTTTCAAAAACCAGCATAGCAGCTCAGTACAAAACCGCGTGCAGTAGGCGTGGTGTAACATGGCTGCCGCTACACCAGCGGAGCCCTGGCGGCGGCTACATAAATTACGCGGTGCAATCCAATGAGAAAGCCTCTCCATACTATAGAGCTCAGTGGTGTAGGGGCAGCCAGGCTCGGTCAGGTGTTGGCCACATATTTTTTTTTTTTTTATGCACGGAAGAAGGAACCAAAGGCCAGGGCCCGCATACTGTTCCTTCCAAGAAAAAGTAAAAACAATACCAAAGAGAGCCAAATTCAAGATCCATTCATTTCGAGATGCCTGGACAAACTGCGTTTGAAAGATTGGAGATCATAGGAAGTAGGGAATACAGACAGAGGGAGACAGTTCCAGAGTTGACCTGTTGCATAAATGAAGGACTGGGAGTAACGGTTAACTCTTGCATTAGAGAGTTCGACAGAAAAGGGATGAGAGTTTGTTGCTAGACGGGTACTACGTTCCCGTCGTAGAGGTGGAGGGATGCAAGCAGACAGTTCAGAGGAACAGTGACCATTGAAGTAGCGATAGAAGAGAGATAAAGATGCAACAGTGCGGCGAAGAGACAAAGGTTGAAGGGAATCAGTAAGAGGAGGAGAGTTAATGAGACGAAAAGCCTTTGACTCCACCCTATTGAGAAGAGCCGCATGTGGGGAGCCTCCCCGCACATGAGAGTTGTACTCCATACACGGACGAATAAAACCCGTGTACAAGGTCAACATCTGTGCAGGGGTAAAGAAAGTTCGGAATCGGTCCAGCACTAGTCTCTTGGAAGAAGCATGTAGTTTAGAGTTTTTTAGAGTTTTTTCCCAACTTTTTGCGATCATGGATGAATCATCAGGTATCTCACTGGTCTCACATTTATTTTTCTGAAACAGGAACGCTTCTAGATCATGGGAAATAAACTGATTCCTTAGTTCTGGTTGAAATCTAGAATTTGTGAGCAGTTATATATAGGCGTTTTCGTCATATCAGTCATATGGTTATTGACATAGGATATCTAGCAGGTGTAAATAATTGTACTAGTAGCCTAGGGTATCAGGTCTGTTTGTTCTTCAGGCATGTGCGAAGAATATTATACTGTTTTTATGCTAACTTTGCCTAGATTTTCGTGCTTTTGCTGCTCATTTCACGCAGCTCAGTGGCATAATGAGACAATGCTGTGGCTCAACATCCTTTCCATAGCACTTCTTCATGACTAGCAGCATATTCAAGTGTTAATCTATTGCTTCAGTTCAGATTTAAGGATGGAAAGATGATAATTTTAGGCCAAGTTAGCGTAAAAGCAGTATAGTGTATCCTAAAGTTTGCCTTAAGTTTTCTGTAAACACATGTAATGGCAGACTGAAGTAAATAATTTTTTACCCTCCACAGGTCTACATAATCAAACTTTTTTCTCTCGGGTATAAAATATAACAGACCTATTTTTGACGACGATCACGAATATGCAGTCCATTTTAGCGCAGCACGTCAGTTTCATGGAAACTACCTTTTATCATTTTGGCTGACTATTACCGCTGGACACATATGCTTACGAAGTTTTTCTTAGTAAATTTGAAATTTCTATTTTTTTTTTTTTTTGAAGTACAGTATGTCGATTCCTCGTATAAATTCAGTGTCTCTAAGTAGACCATATATCAATGTATTTTCGTCCAAATTGAAATGACAAAACAGCAAACTCTCCTGCAAGATATAAAACAGAAAGTTTCAGTGCACTTTTGCAAATGTCATACTGCCCAAAATCGTCGAGCTTTAGACTTACTTCGATGCGGCGTCCGTCGCTGTACAGCATCCAGCAGTAATCCGCGAACATTTTTCCATTTCAGAAGCCTTGACAGAGATGCTCCACAGAAGGTTTCCATATTCCCATTGTGCAGCAATACAGCCTTCAAGCTTTTCTTGGATGAATCAATGAATAAACGCCACTGAGAAGGATCATGCTCCTGTGAAAGGCAGCAGAACAATCCATCACTGACAAAAGACACAGTAGTCCATCAACAGAAAAATATGAAGGACTTTCATTTTATTCTCTGAAGTATGTTACCGAACATCTTTCTTGGACAGACATGAACTTTTCAACGATATGCCAAAAGTTCAGCCTTGTCCATCGGTAGTCCCAGATCTCGAACTAAGTCATTCAAGTCTCCTTGAGAGTACTGTTCAGGTGTATCTTCACTGTCGGCTAAAAAATCTGCATCCTCAGCTGCTTCATGTGACTCAGTTTGGGCTACATCTTCGTCCTCATTGTCGCTACTGGCGATACCATCATCTGGCGGTAATGGAATGGGAAGACCTTCATCCTTGTGCGGCACTGGTCTTATAGCGGATTCCAAACTGAGGTAAGCAGGCTTGTGCTTGTTTCTAAAAGGGAACCCGGATATGCTGACCTTGCATTAGTAACAATCTTTAGCATGATCTTTCGGCTCCCTCCATATCATAGGAACGGCGATTGGCATTGCCTTTCTTCTCTTATTCAGCCAATCACTTAGTCCTTTCGAACAAGCTGTACAAATTACATGCGGTGTCAATTTTCTGTCTTGATCTGCAAGAGCACAGCCGAAGTACAGATGACAGACCTTCTTGATACCGTTCGTGATGTTGCATCACGTCTTCCTCAAACTGTCATTGGATTTCCCTCCTAATCCTTGTATAACCATTTCTTGCCTGTTTATAATCGTTATATGCCCTCTCACTATTGTGTCTTCTGTATTTATTCCACAGCCAGTGGAATAGATACATCTCCGGTACTTGTGCGTGTGTGTGTGTGTGTGTGTGTTCTTACCTAATTGTTCTTACCTAATTGTATCTTTACAGGAATGAGTCAAGCTCGTACTGTCCTGTGTCTTAAACTATTTTCATCATACATCTTAAATTTATTAATTGTTTTGGCATACACTATTTCGTTCGGTAGTGCATTCCACTGATCAATTGCCCTATTTGGGAAACTAAATTTCCTTACGTCTTTATCTCTTCTCTTTTTATGCAGTTTTTTGAAGTGTCCTCTTGCTGATGCCTCCCCATAGGTTATATATTCATTTATGTCTATTTTCTCTTTCCCTGATGTGCATTTATATAGCATAATCATGTCTCCTCTTTTCCTTCTCTCCTGTAGTGTTGGCAGATTTAGTTTTTCTAGTCTTTCTTCATAACTTAGAATGCTTAATCTTGGTACCCATCTTGTAGCAGCCCTTTGAACTTTTTCAATCTTATCTGTGTGTTTCTTGTGATGAGGATTCCAGACTACTGATGCATACTCCAGGGTTGGTCTGATGAAGGATATTATTATCTTCCTCAGCATGTCTTCATTTATGTATGTGAATGGTATTCTCATATTTGCAAGCAGTGTATACATGTTCCCTATCTTCTCATTTATGTAGTCAGCCGGAGATAGTCTGTTATTGATAATCACACCTAAGTCCTTCTCTCTTTCTGATAAATGCAGTGTTTTGCTTCCTAGCTTATATTCCCAATCTGATCTTTTCCCACCTTTACCAAACTTGATTACATGGCACTTGTCCACATTGAATTCCATTTGCCATTTATTACTCCACTCATGAAGTTTATTTAATTCATCTTGTAGTCCTTTACAAGAGTCTCTGTTAGTAATTCTCCATTGTATTTTTGCAGCATCCGCAAACATATTTAAATAGCTTTCATTTCCTACATTACTAGCTATGTCATTTATATACACTAAAAACCTGATTGGTGCCAACACTGAGCCCTGTGGAACTCCGCTAGTAGTTTCCTCTTAGTACTGTTCTCATTTCCCTTTTCCTGAGAAAATCTTGCATCCAACAGTACAGTTTGCCTCGGATTCCTCCTTGGTGGTACAGTTTCCATAAGAGTCGTTGATGCGGTACTCTGTCAGATGCTTTCTTGAAAGTATCTAGATAGATACTGTCCACCCATCCTTCTCTTTTCTGTAGTGTTTCTGCAACTCTGTCATAGTAGCTTAATAGATTAGTAACACATGATTTTCCCTTTCTGAAACCAAACTGCCTTTCTGTTATCATACTGTGTTCTTCTAGATAGTTCACCCAAACTTTTCTTACCAGCTTTTCCAATATCTTACTTACAACACTGGTTAGTGATACTGGTCGGTAGTTGAGTGGTTTTTGTCTATTCCCTTTCTTGAATAAGGGAACAATGTTTGATTTCTTCCGAATATCAGGTGGTTTACCTTGACCCAAGGATTCCTTAAATATTAAACATAACGGTCTACTTAACTCCTTTGCACATTCATGTAGCACCCAACATGATATTTCGTCTGGACCATTTGCTTTTCGTTTGTCTAATTTACTTAACTCCTCTTGTATTTTTTTTTCTGATATTTGTATATCTGATAATATGTTTTGGCATGCATGTTCTGTATCATTCCACTCAAAATTATTTTCTTCTGTAAAAACCCTTCATCCGTAATGGATTGTATTTTGTCTTTTACTTTGGTTTTGCTTCGGATGTAGCTGTAAAATAGCTTTGGTTGATCACTACTTTTATTAATGATGTCCTCCTCAAACTGTTTTTGGGCTTCTCTCCTTATTCTTGTGTATTCGTTTCTTGCCTGTTTACAGTTGTTATATGCCCTCTCACTACTGTGTCTTCTGTATCTATTCCACAACAAGTCTCCTTTTTCTTTGGATTTTTTAAATTCTTTATTAAACTGTTTCTTTATTTTCATTTCTGCTTCTTTGTGCCGAGGGATGTAATTCTGGACTCCTGTTTCATAAAGTTCACAGAACTTTCCATATGTAACATTTAAATCTTATCCTCTAAGCTCTTTTTCCCAATCTGTTTCTAAGAAGTATTTATTTAGGTCGTGGTAGTTTCCCTTTTTATAGTTAAAGCTCTTTTTGTAGCTTTCATTACTGTTAACTGTATGTCATATGCAATCCTGAAGTTGTAATTTAATACTGCATGGTCGGTTTTGCCGAATGGAGGGTGATACATAATACTGTCAATATCATTTTCTTGAATATAAATATAAGATCTAGTACTGATGGTACATCTAGTCCCCTTTTTCTGGTGCTTTCTTTTACCTGTTGTGCTAGGAAAAACTCTTGCACAAGGTCCAGGAGCTTTTGGTCCCAACAGCTTTCCTGGCTTTTTATATCTAGAGTATTCCAATTTATATTTGTATTGAAATCTCCAGATATTATCATTCTTTCAGATTTCTTCTCCATTCTGTGTAGTAATGCTCTTAAACTTTCAATTGTACTCTTTGCCAGGTGTTCATATTCACTTTTTTCCCAAATGTTATATCTGAGTGGCATGTATAGATTTTCCACAGTTATTTTCCCTTCAGACGTATTAATCTTTACTGCGATCAGGTCTACCTGTGAGGGTATATCAAGTTCTATTTCTTTGACTTGCAGATTTTTCTTTGTTTATATCATAATTCCTCCTCGTTTTTTAAAGCACCTATCTCTTCTCCATATATTATATTCCCCTAGGTTTAGGGTATCGTTTGATATCCTTGATGTTAATTTTGTTTGAGTTAGGCAGACAATATGTGATTCTTTTTCTTTAATATAATCATCCATTTCTAGTAACTTAGATACCATTCCATCTACATTTGTGTACATAAATTTAATCATCTTGTTTACATACTTGTCCTGACTTGGGTCAACTACCTTCCTCCTTTTTATTCCCTCCTGTTAATTACTTTGTAAAAAAGATGTGTTTTTCTCTTCTTCTGATCTTCCCTCGTTCTTTGTTTTTGCCTCCTCCCTCTTCTCTTTTGGCAAACCCAGTTCCTCTTGAGTTAGGAAACTTTTTATCCATATATTTTTGAAATCTTCTTTTTCCATAAGTTTGTTTGCATTTTTCAGTATACCCTCCACAGTGTTTACAGTGTGTGTGTGTGTGTGTGTGTGTGTGTGTTTTAAAAAGTAACTTTTATGCAATTTTAACCAAACTTGATGAGAGGGTGGAGAAAGAGCCACTGAAAAAAACTATGTTGGCGCAAGAGTACTACTGGAAAATTCCCAATGTTTCCCTCCTCTTCAGTTCCTAGTCAGAGTTGCCAAATAGCCTGTTGTGAGTGGAGGTGTTTTGTAAAATTATTCATGAATTTTTATTCTCGTTTTCTCTATAACGTTTTAATTAGGTGATTGTTAAATTATGTCATGTTATTTCAGTTTGATTGATAACGAATTTAGAGTGCTACGTAATATAAGAAAGTTCTGCAGTATTTTGAATATCTCCGTCATAGAAAACTGTTGTTAGTAGGAGCATGTCCCAGAACAGTCGAGTTTCGAGCAAGGTTATAAAAGGATGGGGGATAGAATAGAGGCGTTTCAGTCAGTTTAGTTTTACCTGTGGCCTTGTGAAGTTAGTGTAGCTCCGGTACTTGTGAAAGCAATGGCGTGTAGTTGGCAAGCATATAGTGTAATTACTTGGTAAATGAAGACAACGAACGCGAGAAGCTTGTGTTATTATGACACGAGTTTTTTTTTTTTTTTCCTTTTTTAATGTAAAGAAGAAGGAACCAAAGACCATGGGCCCGCATACTGTTCCTTCCAATAAAAAACAAAAACAATATGAAAGAGAGCCAAATTCAAGATCCGTTCATTTCGAGATGCCTCGACACACTGCGTTTGAAAGACTGGAGATCATAGGAAGCAGGGAATACAGGCAGAGGAAGACAGTTCCAGAGTTGACTTGTGTACACTGAAAGGCAGACCCTATGAAGAACGATTCACTGAGCAACGTCCTTTCTATACTGAACTACTGCCGTTGGAGCCTGTGGCAGTGTGGGACGAGGATGTAACAACTCTACTTTTAACAAGTCACAGGTCCGTCACAGGGCTGGCCGAGCGTTTACCTAACAGAATTAACTGAGGTAGTTTTTATCCAGTTTAGCCCAGACTTGGGAGAAGGGTTTAGGGTAAGACAGGAATGAACTAATTCTGTTTTGAAAGCAGTCAGTCAAAGGCCGGGGTCGCAGGACAAGGCCATAGTTCGACCCAAGTGTGTGTTTAACAAAATAGCTCAGTTTTTTTGTCAAATTATAACCAAACTTGATGGAAGGACTGGGGATCATCCAAGTAGCAAACCTCTTATTTTTAAGAACAGTATTTCAAAGGTCAAGGGCACAGAGAAGGGTGAATAAAAAATCTGATTTAGATGATTCTATTCAGAAGGTTAAGAACAAGGAAACAATTAAGCTAAGACTCACATTTTTAAACAAGCAATCAAAGGTCAAGGTCAGAGCCTAAGGTCATATGGCAAAGTCTGCTCAAGCAGTTCTGATCTCATTTGAACCAAATTGAGTGAAAGTGATTATGGTCAGGCAAGAACGAAGGGATTCAGTCTGGGGAACTGGTCATAGGCGAGGATCATAGGGTAGGGTCAAAGTTCGGCTCCTGTGTCAATGCGTGAACTACATAACTAAAGTAAGTTTTATCTAATGTGAATTAAACATGGTGGATGAGTTGGCCACCAGGGAGAGTGGCCTATTTTTTAGAACAATAGGTCAAAGTTACATGATAAGGTCGACTTGGGCTTTACCAGTGCCCCTGGGCAGAGGACCCCATCTCTATCGTCCCACAGATGTTATCTGAACGCACTAGTGCCACCAAGGCTGTCCACACTCTCCACAACATCTTACATATAAAAGGAATCCGAATTAATGTTGAGATCAGCCATGTGGCCCTGACAGGTGGAGGAAGTAACATCAGAATCAGTGGGGCGGGTTGCTGAGCGAGACTCGTCTGTTCTCATTAACAGGTAGAGTAGAAGGTGCTGAAGGAGTAGCAAGGCTAGAAGAAGGAGGAGGAGATTTGAGAGGACAGAGAGAAGAAAAAGGAGAAGAAGAAGATGCATTACCGTACTCTCTTGATTTCCTCCAATTCGAAGTACCTGGGAGTTGCCTTAAGATCATCTGCGTGAATCCATTTAGTATCAAATGACAACAAGTCTTTAATCTCATATTTGTTACAATTACGAGATACCACACGATGTGGGCCCGCAAATTTGTCATCCAATTTAGAAGTGCGTGTGTGCGAAAGAGCGAATACTAAGTCTCCACTGTTAATACCGTTACATGGGACAGAGCTATGCTGGCGATGTAACATATCTTTTTTAGACAAGGACAGCCTGTGTGATACAGTGGCAGAGTGTGCGTCTCACACGCTGGCGGACGTGGGTTCGCCTCCTGCCAGAGTTGTAAATACTTTGGGAAGTGTTCACCGAGCCACTGACTGCTTTAGCGTACACAAGGGGTGCTGTGGTTGAACCAGTGTCGCATACTAGTATGCTTGCACCCAGTCGGCTTGCGCGGGCCGATTACACTTGGTTCACAGACTACACACACATCCAAAGCCACTCCAACACAACAGTCACACTTACAAGCACTTCTCACCCTACATACAATCTCTGCAGAGCACCACATGTTGGTGGAGTGGAGATACAGATAGATAGATTAGCCGTTATACTGGTATACTTTCTGGAAGTCTGACAGTTTCACTTTCACATAATCCCCCAAGTTATAGAGTGGACTAGGTTTCGTTAATAGCATTGAACAAGGCAAATTTTTATGGAATCCATATAAGACAAAGAATGGAGTTTTGCCAATGGATTTAATGATGGAGCTGTTGATTGACGCAGCAGCTGGTGATATCCACTCATCCCAACATGTGCTTCTAAAACCTAAGTACCTCAAGCACTCCAGCACCGTACGATTTTGTCTTTCGACAAGAATATTGGAAGCAAAATGGCTGGGTATGACATTACATTTATTGATGTCACTGTTTACAGATCTCAAGAAGACATGTTGAACTCCGAACCATTATTATCAGTGATAATGGTTGATGGTGTAGTGAATCGGCAAATAACATGATCAATGAAGGCACGTGCAACACTCTTAGCAGTCTTGTCTGGAAGAGGTACGAGAACTCAGTAACGTGAGAAATGATCAACTGGCACAAACAAATACTCTGCACTAGACTCCGTAAGAGGCAATTTAAGGAGGTCAATAGAAACAGTTTCTCACTGACAGGATGAAGTTGGTTATTGTAAGAGTGGGGCAGGTGGTCCTGTTGACCCTTTGTGACGATTACAGGGAACACAAGAATCACAGTAAACTTTGATGTCCTTATGCATAGTAGGCCAATGGCATGAAAGACGTGCTTGTCTCAAACACCGATCTTCTTCCGGTTGGAATGCATGAGGTGTTTTGGATGATGTGGTGTACTTCAGGTATCAAATCAGTGGAGACAACGAGTTGACATACCTCTTTACTAGGTATGTCCCTACCAGTAAGGGCTGTTTTCCTAAACAAGATATCACTCTCCAACACGAGTTCATCTCCCGGCACTTGCAGAGTGGATAAAGTCGAAACATCTGACTCTAGGAAGTAAATAGCCTGAGACCACAGAGGGTCTGTGTGCTGACAACTATAGACCACTTCTGAAGTTAGAATGGTGTAAGGAACTTCACTGGATTGATATGGTGAGACTGCCGCTGTTATATGACATGAAAGAGCATCTGCAACTACATTAGGTTCGCCAGGCACGTACTCAAAGGTTGGCTTGAAGTCCTTGATAATAACTGAACATCGTGCTAGACGCCCGGTAAGATTACTGTCTTTGAACGTCGCAAAGTGGGAGATTATCTGTTTGGACATGCACTGGATATCCGTAGATTATGTCTCTGGAATGTGTGAGAGACCAAACAACTGCTAAAGCCTCTTAATTAGTGACACCATAGTTACGTTCAGCGGCACTGGGGGCACGACTAACAAATGCTATTTCATGTTTCCTCTTTGCATGGTCAGCTTGCATCAGTACCGTGCCTAGGCCTACACCAGATGCACCTTTACAAAGAAGTAAAAGCTTTTATTATCAGGGAATGCCAAGACTGGGACATTAATAAGTGCTATCTTCAGTTGGGCAGAGTTGAGCAGAGGGTGTTGCGATGGTTTGGGCATATGGAGAGAATGGATAATGAGCGATTGGTGAAAAAGATAACTAGATCAGATGTGAGAGGTGTAAGGCTGAGAGGAAGACCACGAATAGGATGGATGGACAGTGTGAAGAGAGCGTTGGATGCGAGAGGGTTGTCTGTTGAGCAAGGAAGAGTGGCTGTGCGTGATAGAAATGAATGGAGAAAAATTGTGAATGAATAAATGATGACGCAGCCCTGAGGGGATATTCCCCCGCATTTTGTCTGATCAGCTGATCAGGTCAGGTGCAGGTAAGGGGCTGGATACATTATGATGTGGCAGGGGTAAACCAGCTTTGCTGTCGGGCCCTGCTGCGGATGTCACTGACTGCACTGCGTGGTTGACCCTCGTGCGGTGTGGTGCGGTGAGGATCTGTCCCTTCTCCCCTTTGGGGCTAAGATGCGAATGAATTTGTATGAGTGGATGAGTAAATTGGTAGTGTGTTGACCTGTCTCGGCTACCTCCCTTTTCTTAGGGGAAGCAGCCTAGGTATATAGATAGATAGATAGATAGATCTTCAGTGTTTCAAAAAGCATGAGACTGGTCATTAGTCCATGCAAATGGTAAATTTTTCTTAAGTAATTTAGTAAGAGGGATAACAGTCTGTGCATAGCCATGAGTAAATCGCTGATAGTAGCCACTAAATCCAAGGAACCTCGTTACATCATCAGTACTGGTGGGTTTTGAGAAGTTAGGAACTGCTTTAACCTTCTCATGTGAGGTATGAGTTCCCTCAGCATCAACTTCACCCCCAAGACATTTAATTTTGTTATGCAGAAAATTGCATTTCATGAGCCTAACTTTCAGTCCGCCATTTTGAGGCGATCAAAAACTTGCTGCAATTTGGCAAAATGTTCAGGGACTGATTTACACACCACAGTGATGTCATCCAGGTAAGCGAAAAGGGAATGGCCAATCATGCAATACAGAATAGATAAACCCCATGAATAATGATGGAGCATTTTTAAGACCAAAGGAAAGCCTTCTGAAATGATAGTGGCCAGAAGGGGTACTAAATACATTTATGGGGCGAGGAAACGCTTACATTTTTGCTTTCCAGTAGCCACTTAGTATGCCAAGGGAAGTGAAAACAATGTTATTCTCGCCAAATGATTCCAGCAAATCTGTTAAGACTGATAATGGGAGTCGACCAGGTACAGTGACAGAGTTTACTTTCTGGTAGTCAGCTATGAGTCTGAACTCACCTCCTTTCTTGGGAACTAGGAAAATCGAACTATTTCACGGACTGCCTGAGTGTTCAGTGATGTCCTGGTTAAACATACCCCGCACTATCTCATCCTCGTTTTGCAAGCTATGGGGTAATCCATATATTGAGATGTAAATTAGCTGAGTACGAGGAATCAATTCAGTGGTGTGTTGTATAATATTCATTTCCCCTATAGGTTCACCAGATAAGGCCAGAGCATCTCTACAGATCTGCAAAAGATTAATTAATTGTAAATTATGCTCAGGGGTTTACGTCAAGAGTAATGTCAGCACAAGAAGTCGTAGCAGTTACAGAGAATGGAATAATCTGGCACACCTTTACGGCCGATGGGTGCACCAGGAAATCACCAAGATTTGTATCACTTTTAAGCTTTAATGGAGCGTTGTTGACATTTAGTAAGTAAAGGTAACAAATTATCCTCCAACACAAAACACAAGACTATAATAGTACCACGAGTTAAAGAGAATGTTGAGCCATGGTTTCAATACCAATCAAAACATCTGCAGGATACCAGAGTTTGTTTGTGACAAAATTCGGCTGTGAAAGAATTTATTAATTTATTGAGTTGTATTTCATGAGTTACCCTGCCCTTCATATAAAATTCTGAGCCGTCAACACCACAGAGGCGAACGTCAGGCGGCTCAAAACTCCAAACCCATTTGATCTTCCTTCTAATACTGTCTTGTGAGGATTCATGTTTCAAGTTCAGTACAGATCTAGAGTTCATAGAAAATGATGTAGGGACTGCTTCTCAATGGCCTAAGATAATCACACTTAAGTGCAGACACAAATGACCAATTTGGCCTTTGGGAAACTCAGAATTTTGTGTCTTAATGGAGGAGTTTGTTGGTTCCGGCGCGGGGTTTCCCCCGACTGTGTATTGAACATGAACTGGGCATGGCACTCCCTGGTAGAATGATGACTACTCTTGTGGAAAGTACAGTAAGCGTCACTGAATGAAAGTCAAGGTTATCTACTATCAGGCCTATGTTCTCATATATCTTCAAGTCTTTTGTAACAGTGAGCTACTCGATGACCTGAGCGTTTTCAGTACCAACAAACTGTTTTAGCTCTGCCCGTAGAACTGGCACGACCATGAGAGAATATAGTTTGTGAAGCAGGTCTTGCACGTGATATGGCTGGTGAATATAGTGCGGTGTTTTGACCCTTGAGTGGACGTGAAACGTGTCCTTGACCTTGAGACTGTTGGGCTAGTAACTGGTTGGACCGTACGAGCCGTTTGAGTGGGTATGATACCAAGTTGCTCTTCTATCTGTACAACTAACGTGGTTATGTCATCCGTGGGAGAAAACGGAATCTCTAATGCAGCATCTAATTCATCCTTACTAAGACGACTAGGAACAGGATAACTTAGTAACCCTGCTACATTATCTAAAGTGAAAGTAGTTTTTCCAATAGCATCAGTTTCCGCCCACGAACTATTTTACAATGCCTCACAAAGTTCAGTTCCTGTTGTGGCCAATATCGCAGCTGCCTCTAACAGCGTATTTTGTTTGGGAGGAATGAACTTATCCTGACTCATGCTTTGCAACAGTCTGTAGATGCTCATCAAGCATCCTGCTGTCGTGTGGTTAAAAAAAAAATAACGATAATAATAATAATAATAATTTGGCACAACATTCGTCAAAGAAAGTAAACTTCTTCAAGAATCTACATCTTATGAGAGAATCCACTCTTCAGTAACCATCACTTGTCCTACTTCTAAGGTAGGCAGTCTTAGCAGTGTCTGTGTAACCCGTTTGTGTGTTTTACAGAGTGGACATCACTAATGAAATCATAAATTCTAGTAGCAAGATTCATACCCGTGAAATTAGGACGTATTGCATCTCCCAAGACGATTGTTTGAGGTGCAGGAGGTGTTGTAAGCTGAGTTGCCATCGGGGCTGGCTTGAAGTCAAGTGGGCCAATTGCCCCCAACTGGCCCCCTCGCTTAAGGGGTTCCTGCTCTAGGGAGGTAGGATAGGCTTAATCTAGTCTTGTCAAGTACACACAACAACACATAGCAACAAACACCTAACACCACATTGCAGGTTTTACAGAGAACTATGTACTTTTCAAAGATGACTTACACATTTTGTTTGTTTACTTGTAGGTTTATATGTATGCAATTTTACATTAATGTGTAGCTTAGATCTATGTGGTCCATTAACTCATATGCACTTTTTAAACGCACATTTGAGTGCTTTCCATTCTACCATAGAGATATAAAGTCTATAATAAAATTTATTTATATTTTTATGATTCTACAGACCTTGGCTGTGAATCTGGGGACCCCATCAAAAATGTTCCCAATTGGGCCTCGTAGCTCCTAAGGCTGGCCCTGGTTGCCATGGTTACAGAAGTACAAGAAGGGGTGTTAAGCACAGCGATTGTTTGTACAGTTGTACCACAAAGTGTTGGGAGTGGTAGGAGAGGATAAGGAAGGCGAGCCTCTATCAGAAGGTAACTTTGAAATATGTGAAGTACTGGGGGTAGAGTTTGAAAAATGTACATTGGAAGAATTAGTCAAAGCAACAGAGACAGGTATTTGTGACTCAGCTGATTGAACATTATCTCAGGAGTAAGTCTTTTCACTTCTTAAATGAGTAAGACTCTTGTGTGGAACCTGACTCTGTTTCATCTCCGGATGAATGTGTATCACCTTCAGGTAAATTAATCTTCTTAAAATAAGGGAATGTCATGAAAAAAGAGAAAAAAAAATAGGTAGAATGAAGGTATTAAAGCAAGTGAATAGGAGAGAAGAGACAGTTTTCTAACCAAAAATGAATTATGTACAATAACAGTAAACAAATGAGGGTCTTATGTACAAAATATTTACAGATGAAATGTTCATATGAATGTATGAGGTAAAGAAAATCGTGAGTATGAGAGATGATCTGGGGAAGTTGTTCTAAGCGCAGTGATTACATTGTGTTAGGAAAAAAATATAATGTATAAGGATTTTTGGTTTGGAGGTAATGGTATTAACTTTTCACTGAATGGTTCTAACTCACCATCTGATTATACTGCAAATGAGAACTGTAGTGAATCCAGAGGCTAGATGGTGAGTGAGCTCCCACTGGCTGGTTAAGATATGACACTGCTGTACCAATGACAGTCGCCTTGAGGCAGGGGGTGAGAAAGGGCAAGTTGCAGACCACCGCGTCACTGGGGGCTGGACAATCAGCAGAGTCCTCGCTGGCAGGTAGGATGGCAGACAGGCCTGGTGACAAACAGGCTTGGTGGCAGATGACAAACGCCCACTTCATTAACCCTAGGAGTCTGTTTGGGGTCTTTTTTGACCCTCGCTACTTTATGCTGGCTTAATATTATTATTTTGCATGAAAGAAGCTTCATGACTTTTCCTAATTCTCTGATGGTGTTATTTGAAATAAATTTTGTATAATTAGCTTGATAGTTTTTGCAGATATGAAACAAGTAACATCCAGTCTGTTTGGGTCATTTATGAACCTATAGTCCACTTGTGTCGAATCGTGATATAACCTATCAGTAGCTGCAAGATAAATGACTTGGTGTCGGTTTTTTCTATCGTTGTTTTTCCCATTTATTTATATTTTAGGAACACATACAGTTTTTCATTTGGTTGCTTTTATAACCTAGCCTCACAAGACGACGAAAGTGATAAGTTATTTCCAGACTTTGAAGATGATGAATGTGATCATGTTTCAGTGAACAACGGGCCCAGTAGTGATTCTGATTATTCTGAATGTGAGGATGATCAAAATGTCCGTGTTTCAGAGAGAAAGAAGTCCAGTCAAGATTCTGACTCTAAAATCAATATATCCAAAAACGGAGCCATACTGTGGCATGAAAAGAACGGAGATGCTTCAGTAGGTAGAGGAGATGCTAGGAATGTCATTGATCAAAAACCTGGCAGTACACGCTTTGCAACAGCAAGAATTACAAATGATGTAACATCTGCATTTGACCTTTTGATTATTCCAGACATTTTCAGTGTTTTTTTCTGGAAATGACTAACAAAGAAGCAAATCGAGCACTTGGAACTGGAGATGACGCCAACTTGACTGAACTGAAGGCCTTTTTGTGGACTACGCCTCCTAGCTGGCCTTTATACTCGTAAGTCTCGTGGTGAGTCTTTTAGAAGTTTATGGGACGACACTTATGGACAACCAATATTTCGCACAGTAATGTCTCTAGCAACATTCGCTCTTCAAAATTTCAAAGCATGTTCCCTTGATGACAGAGAGACTAGACACCCCAGATGACGTCATGACAGGCTGGCAGCTGTCAGAAATATTTGGGATACTTGGGTTGAAGGACCCCCACTCATGTTCAATGTGTCATCAACTGTCACTGTTGATGAAATGCTTGTTCCATTCTGGGGAAAATGTCCTGTCAGACAGTATATACCATCTAAACCAGACAGATATGGAATAAAGGTATGGGCAGAATGTGATGCAGAAACAAGTTACCTGTGGAATGCAGAAGCGTACCTTGGTCGAAAAAAGGTGAAGCAGCAGAACGAGAACAAGATAAACATGTGGTGCTACAACTCACTGAGGGCCTGAAAGGAAGAAACATTACCTGTGACAACTTCTATAGCTTACCCTTGACCAAGGAACTGAATGCACGCATGCAATCTATTGTTGGTGCAGTTCGGAAGATTCGAGAGGAAGTTCCAGCAGAGTTTGTGAACCCCCCCAAAAAACGAACAGTTTATTCAGCCCTCAAAGGACACCATGATGACAATGTCCTTATTTCATACTTTCCCAAGAAAGGGAAAACTATAGCCTTGCTGAGCACGATGCATGATTCTGCCACATACAATGAGAGGGAAGATAAGAAACCCAACATAAATGAATTCTACAGTGCAAATAAAGGAGGTGTAGACAACCTTGACAAACTTGTGGCAACTTATCGCTCAAAACATCAAACTGTGAGATGGCCAATGGCTTTGTTTGACACAGTGGTAGATATCTCAGCATACAATGTATTTGTACCATGGATGCAGATTCATCCAAAGTGGGTTAGAGGTAAAAACTTCAAACTTAGATTATTTCTGCAAGAACTTGGATTGGCACTGGTTTAATCGCACTTAACGTCACGGCCTGCTTTACCAAGGGCTCCAAATGCTAGGGGAGTCTGTGTAGCTGAAAGAAGCATGATGGATGATAATTCTAAACAAGAACAGTCAAGACCTGCAAAAAGGAGACGTTGTTACCTTTGCAAAGGTAACAATAAGGTGTCAACAGTGTGCTGTGAATGCCTGAAACACACATGCAAACAACATGGAACAGCAACATTCAAATGCAGTGCTTGCAGCTGATAGGGCCTAACCTTCAAATTGGAAGGGTGGATGGGTGGGGTAGGTGAGGGGTCTGAATGACAGTCCCTGGCACGCAGTAGACCCTGGACATAGTAAAAAATACTATGTATGACGAAGAACTGTCCATTATTAATTGCGGGTCAAATCTGCCCCGAAGAGACTGGATGTTTGTACATTCTGGGCAGACTACAAGGGTTAAACAGCAGACAGGCTTGGTAATAGACGGCAGACAGCTTCTCTGTTAAATGGCAGACAGGCTTAGTAGTAAACAGCAGACACCAGCTGTCCTAAACACGCAGACAGGCGTGATAAGAGATGGCAGATAGCTTCTGTACTAAATGGCAGACACGCTAAGTAGCAGATGACAGACGGTATCGGTATGGAACGTCAGACGGGCTGAAGAGAAGGCATGTTCTTGACCTGTCTGTCACCAAAATGTAAGATGTAGGCCTATAGATACTCCACTGGGAATTCGGGTTGTTTAAAAGACTCCATGACGACTGGCTACTTTACTGGAAGAGGGTCGTGCTACATTTTCATTCTAGTTGTTCTCTGTCCCTCCTAATTTCGTTGGGAGAGAGGTAAATGAGCTTCAGCTTACTCTCAGGTTACGCTGGTTTATGGATGTGTGCACGTAAAACAGTCTTCTCACCATTCTCTTCCTTAGTCTGCAAGTTTGTCGAGAAGAANGATTTTTTTTTTTTTACATCGTAGGTTAATAACTCTTTGAACATTATAAATACAGAGTATGGCGATGTTTGAGGGATTTACATAACAGAGTGGGACAGTAAGGTGTAATAAGCAAATAAATCACTTAAAAGGTGTTGGAGAGCTTCCTTAACTGACAAGAATATGCGTCATAGCCTTCGCTGACTCCTACCGTACTTGAGGTCCTTGGTAGGGTGGATAAAATCGGCTGCTGACAGTACGAATACAACAAATAAATCACCGGACTGTTGGGGTTGCACTGAATAGAATCGCCTGGAGCAGCAACACTCACATACAGATGGCATCCCCGGAGTGAGAGGGTTGACGTTACTCTGCATATTCGTTTGTGTTTTAGATATGCGTGGTGTTGGGACAGCCCGTGCTGCCATGCCCTGGACATTTGCATTATTACATAGCGACGCTGGCTGTGTGTGTGTGTGTGTGTGTGTGTGTGTGTGTGTGTGTGCATGAGTGTGTCAGTGTAGGTGAGCACGAGCGTAAACAGAATGTTCTCATTGTATGTCACATTTTTTCACGTCCTTTGTTGTCACTATGTCCACAGTAGTTTACAAAAGAATTATATGCTTATTAAAGTTTCATTGCTACCTACTAGCTGATTTACCAGTTCACCCAGTTCACAGTACTATGCCCAGTTTATTTTAACTTGGCCTAAAATTGCCATCTCACCATTCTTATCACCGAGCTGATGCAAAAAATTAACACGATTTTTTTTCTTTTTTAAATGTAAGAATGAAAGAATAAAGTGCTAGAAGCCCACAAGATTATTCCCTCCAAGAAAAACATGTAATAGGCGTGTTCGAGCGAGCGAGCGAGTGCTGAATATTGTCTCATGTGTCTCATCATCTTCCTCTGATTTCCCTACCTGAAAGTACTAAAAAGAACTTGTTAGATTACTCCAAAAACATTCCCTCACACTTCCAATACTCCTCTTGGATTAATTTTAGGTGTAGGGCTTGGGACGTAGCAGGTTAATAATGACTTTGCCTTTTGCTCGCTCACAAAAGTTACTTTCACCAAATCCCTCGGTGCGCTCCGATTCGAATCAGAAATCAGAAATTCAGAGTTTCTTTCGTCGATCAGGGTATTGTATTAGTACTCGGATCCAGTCAAAAATTTCCAAACAAAAGTCAAACAGAAAGTATTATTTTTTCGAAAAGGCAAAACCTGGTTGCTCTCAGCAATGGTCGGAAAATACTGCTGCGCTACTCACGCAACCTTTAGGGCGAGGCGGTGACTCAATCGGTAGAGAGGTGGCCTGCAGTCCTACTGGACCCATGTTGGAATCCCGGCCGGGGCAGGGAACAGTTAAAGGATTTGAATTTCATCAAAGCAGACATCACTAATCTACCAGGCGACTCGCCGACATGTCGTAAAAATACCCCCGCTAATACCAACACACCAGTCCTGTATGAGACAGCCCTAGCATGTATTCAATATGGACGGTGGGTGTTAGCG
>JAGKTI010013213.1:0-23394 GCA_018397915.1 Birgus latro
TATATATAAATCTATTATATATATATACATTTACAGACGGTACATATCTACATAGACACAGTACATACAGTCGTGTCACAACTGACGTGAGGGTTACACTCCCAAGGCCTTGCATAAAGTAAAAAATCGAGTATAACCAAACCCTTCAAACCTGTCACAAATCAACCATTTCCAGGTTACGTTCCCTCCCCCTCCATTTTCTCTCATGATAAAAGGGGACTAGTGGGGATTGGGGGTTCTGGGTGGTGGAGCATAGCTTCAAGGGTTAATTTCTGAAGGAAATCATCATAGAATCAGATAAACACACACACACACACACACAATAAATTTTCCCAACTCAAATTCTTCACACTCCTGGCACCTTGCCAAAAACCTTTCTAACAACTTTACCTCATCATCCTTCCCTCCTCTTTTCTACTCTGATGGCTCTGTAGCTATTTCTTCTACTGATAAAGCTGATCTCTTTGCTCAGACTTTCTCCTCCAATTCCACCTTAGACGATTCCGGTGCTGTTCCTCCATCACTTCCCTCCTCTGACTTCCTTATGGCTGACATTAAAATTTCTTCAGCTGATGTATTTTCAGCCATCACTGGCCTCAATACTAACAAGGAATATGGTCCTGATGGGGTCCCTCCTGCTGTCCTCAAGAACTGTGCTTCTGTGCTTACACCCTGCCTAGGTACACTCTTTCGCCTTTGTCTCTCGAAACTTGTACCTTTCCTTCTTGCTGGAAGTTTGCTCTCATTCAGCCAGTCCCAAAGAAGGGTGACCATTCCCAACCCTCTAACTATCGTCCAATTGCTTTAACATCCTGTTTTTCAAAAGTGTTTGAGTCTATTCTTAACAGAAAAATTTTAAAGCATCTTTCCTATCACAACCTTCTTTCTGATCGTCAGTATGGGTTCCGTCAGGGACGCTCCACTGGCGATCTTCTCACCTACCTTTTGGACTCCTGGTCATCCCCCTTTCGGGACTTTGGCGAAAGCTTTGCCATTGCGCTTGAAATCTCAAGGGCTTTCGATCGAGTCTGGCATAAATTTTTAATTTCTAAACTGTCCTCTTATGGTTTCTATCCTTCTATCTGTGCCTTCATCTCTAGCTTCCTTTCTGGTCGTTCTATAGCCGCTGTTGTAGACGGCCACCGTTCTTCTCCTAGATCTATCAACAGTGGTGTTCCTCAGGGATCTGTCCTATCACCAACTCTCTTCCTTTTATTCATCAATGACCTTCTAAGCTGTACATCTAACTCTATCCACCCATATGCTGATGATTCCACCCTTCACCTTTCCATTCGGTTCCCTCAATGCCCATCTCAGCAGTTACTTCAACAAAAAAGGGATGAGGCTATGGCACACCTAATGTCTGACATGCCTCACATCTCTGACTGAGGTAAAAATAATCTTGTTTTTAATGCATCAAAGACTCAGTTCTTGCACCTATCAACCCGCAAAACCTTCCACAGGAGTACCCGCTGATGTTCAATAATGTCCAGCTCGTTCCTACATCATCTTTGAACACGCTTGGGGTTTCTTTGACTCGGGATTTATCTTGGAAAGAACATATTATGTCTTTTGTGAAATCTGCTCCCAAGAGATTAGGTGTGCTAAGCCGACTCCGAACCTTCTTTACCCCTACACAGATGTTGACTTTATACACGGGATTTATTCGCCCGTTTGGAGTACAACTCTCATGTGTGGGGAGGATCCCCACATACAGCCCTTCTCAATAGGGTGGAGTCAAAGGCTTCTCGTCTCATTAACTCTCCTCCTATTACTACCTCTCTTCAACCTCTGTCTCATCGCCACACTGTTGCATGTTTATCTCTTTTCTATAGCTACTTCAATGGCCACTGCTCCTCTGAACTGTCTGCTTGCATCCCTCCACCTCTACAACGGGCACGTAGTACCTGTCTAGCAACAACCTCTCATCCCTTTTCTGTCCAACTCTCTAATGCAAGAGTTAACCGTTACTCCCAGTCCTTCATTTATGCAACTGGTCAACTCTGGAACTGTCTTCCTCTGTCTGTATTTCCTACTCCCTATAATCTCCAGTCTTTCAAACGCAGTGTGTCCAGGAATCTCAAAATGAACGGATCTTGAATTTGGCTCTCTTTTGTGTTGTTTTTGTTTATTCTTGGAAGGAATGGATTGCGGGCCCATGGTCTTTGGATTCTTCTTCCTTGCATTAAAAAAACACACACACACACACGAGTTGCTGAGAGAGACGGAGCTGTTCCTGGATCGAGGGGAAATAATCGCTGAATCAGCGGCGAAACGGAGACCAGCCTTTTGTGATTATGTGAGTGGTAGTCCCATTGGATATTCATTTCGTTTCGTTTTTGAAGGCTCCAACATGCTTGCATGCGTCGGCCTTGGTCACCTAATGGCAGCTCTCCACGCTGCTCGATCCCTGGCAGCCTCCCTGTTCAGTCCCTTAACCCTTAAGTCACACTTAATGACCTCGTCCCATGTCTTTCTCGGTCTACCCCTCCCAACCCCTCCCCCAATATTAACACTTCTCACCCTCTGTACCCAATTATCATCTCCCATCCTCTCCACATGTCCAAACCACCTCAGCCTACATCTCCTCATCACAACACCAATACACTCCAGTCCCATCCTACCTCTGAACTCTTCCATCGTAAACCCAGCCCCCCCAGGCCTTGCACGCAGGGACGCACTGCACATCCACCTAATCATTGTCATTTCTGTACGTTTAAACCTGTGAATATCCTCTTCCTTTACTGCCCAGGTCTCACTACCAAACAGCATCACACTCCTAACACATGCTGCATACAAAGACCCCTTAGCACGTAAGGAGAGTCCTCTCAATGTCAGGAGAGGCAACAGCTCCCTGAACTTCTTCCAACCACTTCTCACCCTAGCAACCGTGCTAACTCCAGCCCCACCTCCGGCACATAACATGTCTCCCAAATCACAAAACTCCTCCACACACTCAAGACACTCACCAGCAAGTTCAACCCTCTCACACCTAACAATCTCCAGCTGCTCTCCCCGACATGCCACACACATGAAATCTGCATTATCTCGCTGTCTACCTCTAATACCACTACATCTCTTGTGTACCCATTTATCACAAACACTACACAAGATGGAATTACTTCCCACACCCATGTGGCAAACTGCTCATGGCCACTCTCCCTCTCCTCTGATTGTACCGCCACCAACCCTAGATATCATCACTTTTGTTTTGTTTTATCTGCATTTACCCACTTCTTAAATCTTTCCTCTGCCTCCTTTTCATTCTCTGCAATCAACACCAGATCATCAGCATACAACATCTCCCATGGGAGTCCATCTCTGAAGTCACGTGAGAGGGCTTCAAGCACTATAATAAGCAACAAGGGGCTCAAAACTGACCCCTGATGCACACCAACATTCACGGAAAACTCATCACTCAAAACTCCATTCACTCTTACCTGGGTGCGAGCACCCACGTACATGGCCATAACCACCCTAACCAGCCACTCTTCCAACCCCAGTTTTCTCATTGCCCACTTCACCACCTCTCTAGGGACTCTGTCAAAGGCCTTTTCCAAATCAACAAAAACAAAATACAATTCCCTTTTTTTCCAATATATTTTTCCTGAAACTGCTGAACAATGAATATGGCATCAGTGGTCCCCCTGCCTGGGATAAACCCAAACTGCATCTCATCGATATTCACTCTTTCTCTAATCATACCTTCTAGAACTCTCTCCATTACTTTCATTATCTGATCTAAGAGCTTTATACCTCTGTAATTTCCCCTTTCCAGGGCATTACCCTTCACTTTGAACACATTTACAATTACACTCTTCAGCCAATCATCTGGGACAACACACTCATATATAATCATGTTTATCAGGTCAGTGACTAACCTCACCCCAGTATCTCCTGAGGCCTTCAACATTTCGGCAGTCAACCTAGACACACCTGCCACCTTCCCCACCCGCATATTGCCTATTGCCTCACTCACAGTAGCAGCGTCAATCAAAGGCTAAGGGCCAAACACTGGATCTGCTGGCTCCAAACCTTCCCTATCCCAATCAAACTCCTCATTCAACAACTGGCTATAATACTCTCTCCCTGCATCTTTAATATCCTCACTGTTCACCACTACCCTTCCTTCATCATTCTTCACACACTGCTCACCTACAATATCCCGATTATCCCTCTTCACCTGATTTCCCACCCTAAAAATCATATTTTTCCTTTCTCCATGATTTAGATTATCAAGTAAAAGTTTCTGTGACTCAGACTTTGCCCTGTATACCTCTCTTCTAACCCTGCACTTGGCAGCCAAGTACCCCTCCCTGTTACCACCCTTCTTCCATTCCCGGAAAAGCCTTCTTTTCTCCTTAACTGCGGCTTCTACACCCTCATCCCACCACCAAGTTACTTTATGTCTTGGTGGGCCTCTTGTCCAACCGCATATTGCATCGGTAACTCTCAAGAGGTTGTTCTTAAGGGCTCTATACTGTTCATTAACACCTCTATCTATGGTTCCCTGTTCAGCCACCACTCTCCTCATCTCACTATAAAAGGCATCCCTTACTGATTGGTTTTCCAGCTTCCATATTTTCCTCCTAGGTACATATGTCCTCCTCCTCATCACTCGGTCCTTAACCCTGCTCAGGCAGAGCCAGGTCTCTGAGACCCCCCCACCCCCCTAGCTTGTTAGTTAAACTAAACACCCGGGAACCCTGTACCCCCCAATAGCTGCCTGACTTTTTGTACCCATATAAGAGGTGAAAGGGCAGTTTCGAGCTGTTTTCCGTTTCCTGTGGGGGGAGTGGGGGTCTGTGGGACCCACGTCTACCTTTTGTGTGTGCTTTATTGGCATGCACAGGACAACTCAGCAGACCATCAAGACTGTGTTCCATGACCTGAACATCCCACCAGTTGCCGTTCCAAGTGCACCTCAGTCCAGGAAGAGGAGCTTCTTCTGTCCTGTAAAGAGGGACAGGAAGACGGGCCACACCTGCATATCCTGCAGGAAGCCGGTGTGCATGGAGCACTGCAATCCCTTGTGCCCTTGTGCAACAATTGCATATAGATGTAAGGTAAGAGCAGCATCACAGACTCCATTTTATCATTTTACAACATGTATAATTATATGCTGAGATGCACCATATATAAAAAACAAAATAACAGCAAAAAATAATATAATTTTTTTTACTCATACTTTGCCTTCCCTGATTTCAGATATGGTCGCAGCTTCATGCATCCCAGTATCACACCATGAAGCTCCATGATGCTACTGCCAGTTGCACCACACAAAGATACAATCAGATTTTGTTGTAATTTTTTCCCGGAATTTTTTTAAAAATTACTGATTTTTTCTAAGTTTTTTTTTGGAAATTGGGAAAAAATATATAATGAATTAAAAAATAAAGTTTATTTACATGGCTGTATTGCATATACATTGTAGAAAGTCATACCATGTTTAGATTTGTCATAAATAAAACATAAGTGCTTTTTCCGACGTTTTTTAATTTCGGGTCTACCTGAGGCGAAGGGTGGAAAAAGGTCTGCCTGAGCAGGGTTAAGCACCATGTCACAAATCAACAGTTTGTGCTGTTGCACACACTCCTCGCTTCCTATAACTTTAACATCCCTCACTAACCTCCTATCAACCCTCCTGACCAGAAAATAATCTATCTGACTACTATTTCCCCCGGACTCGTATGTAATCAACCGACTCATTCTTTTTCTAAAATGTGTGTTGCACACAATCAAGTCCATAGCCTCCCCAAACTCGAGTATTCTTTCCCCTTCCGCATTCCTCACACCATATGAGGCGGTGGCTCAATCGGTAGAGAGGTGGCCTGTGGTCCCACGGACCCAGGTTCGAATCCTTGCTGGGACAGGGAACAGTTTAAGGATTTGAAATTCAGCAAATCAGGCTTTACTGATCTACCAGAAGACCTGCCGACATGTCGTAAAAATACCCCCGCTAATACCAATACACCAGTCCTGTATGAGAGAGCCCTAGCGTGTATTCAATATGGACGGTGGGTGTTAGCGCCGAAGTGGTGACATGGTATCTAGGAGGACTGCTGGGCCATGATAGCAGGCTGTGAAGCCTATGCCCAGAGTCAGACACATTAAAAAAAAAAAAAAAAAATGCACATCCTCCATGGACTCCTTCATAACCTTGAGCTGCTTCACCCACATGACCATTTAAATCCCCTCCCAGAACCACTACCTCATCATCGCCCATACCACTTACTACACATATTAAATCATCCCAAAATCTATCCTTCTCTGCGTCATCCAATCCTACCTGTGGAGCATATGCCGATATAACTGTAATCATTTTCTTACAAATCAAAACTTTCACTACTAATATCCTATAACTTACTCTCATAACATTCATAACACATTCCACTCATTTCTCCGCAACCAACACACCCACACCCCCATATCCGTCAGTTCCCCCCTGCCAAAACAACTTGTAGTAGCAATCCTTCCCAACAATCTTTCTGGCTGATCCACCCCTGTACCGGACTTTCTGCAAACATGCCACATCCACCCACCTCCTACTGAATGCCTCAACAACTTCCCCCACCCTTCCCCTCAAACTTCCCACATTCCACGAACACACCCTAAACCCCCTGGGTGATTTGCTGTCCTCAGGCTTGCTTTGATGCTCATACTTGTAAGTCATAGCTGGCAAGATAAAGGGGGTTAAACATTCCAAAGGCCCGACCCATTGCACAGTCCTAGGTCCAGGCAATGGATCTGGGACCCCTAGCCCACCAGCTTACCAGTGGCTGTGGTAGGGGCCTCAAGGCACTCTGCCAGGACAGCTGCAGGGACACCCTCCAAGCGCACCTTGGCACTGCAACTGCCCCTCCATTATACAACCACTGATAGGGCAGCCTCCTGGGGCGCTACTCCCAGGTTCGGACCTCTCTCTATAGAGCGGAAGCGGCAGACTGGGAACCGCAATGCCCTGTACCCTCTAGCACAGGTTCAAGCCCCATCTCACCCTGGACCCACGATCTATGCCGGCGGAACCCTCATCACGCCTCCGCCCAAAAGTCTGCCACTAGGTAGCGGTGGCAAAGTTTTCTGGCCGCATGCCCTTGCTGGCGTCAACCCCTGTAACGCAGTGGGATATGTTGTGTGATATGTAAAGCGCATGTGGTGTAGTGCATAAGATAGTTAGAGGAAATGTTTGGGAGAGTATGCTGGTCTACTCTCCATGTTACTGTCACACTGAAAAGGTCAGCAAAGGGGGATGGTTAGGTAGCTAGTGAAACAGAAGCTCCAGCTCTCCCTACCACCAGCATTCCTATTCCCCTCAGGCGTACCACCATGTTCGGCCCGTGCTACAGCAAAAAAAGAGGGACATTGCATGGAACAAATGGAGAAATAGAGGTAATAACAGAACAAAGGAAGAATATAAAAGAACTAGAAATGAATATACAAGAATACGTAGAGAGGAAGAAAGGAACTTTGAAAAAGGTATAATTGACAAATGTAAGGATGAACCCAAATTGTTTTATAGATTTGTTAATGGCAAATTGAAGCAAAAGGAAGGAATCACCATACTGAAAGTAGAAGGAGAGGTCTACAAGGATGTGGTAATGCAAGCTGAAATAATGAACAAATGTTTCCAATCAGTTTTCACTAAGGAAAGGGAGTTTGTGGAAGGAGAGGGAGTGACTAGAAATGTAGTGATAAAAGATTTAAAAGTGGAAGTGCAGGAAGTGTATAAATTACTGGAAACTCAAGATGTAAGGAAAGCCCCAGGACTGGATGGAATCTCTAATTGGGTACTGAAGGAATGCAGAGAACAACTGGCAGATAAGATTCACAATTTAATTGTGTGTTCCCTGGAAGAGGGGAAAGTGCCTCGGGAATGGAAAAGGGCAAATGTGGTACCAATCTATAAGGGAGGAAACAAGGAAGAACCCCTGAATTATAGACCAGTGTCCCTAACCAGCATGGTCGCAAAATTGTGTGAGAGAATCCTGAAAGACAGATGGATAAAGTATCTGGGAGATGAATATTTTGACTGAAAGTCAGTTTGAATTCAGAAGTGGAAGGTCATGTGTTTCCAACTTGTTGCGCTTTTACTCAAGGGCGATTGACATGCAACAGGAGAGAGACGGTTGGGTGGACTGTGTGCATTTAGATCTGGAGAAGGCCTTCGACAAGGTACCCCGCAAGAGACTAACATGGAAATTACAGCAAATTGGAGCACCGAAAGGAAGCCTCCTGGAATGGATGAGAGACTTTTTGAGTGACAGACAAATGAGGACAGTAATAAAGGACAGGACATCTGGATGGAAGGAGGTAACAAGTGGTGTCCCACAGGGCTCGGTGTTGGCACTAGTAATGTTCCTGATTTACGTAAATGATATGGTAGATGGAGTGAACAGTTACACAAGTCTGTTTGCTGATGATGCAAAGATCTTGAGAAAGGTAGAGGTTGAAGAGGGCTAAATGCTACAGGAGGATCTGGATAGGATACATGATTGGAGCTGGATGTGGGAAATGAAATTCAACGCAAAAAAATTTAAAATATTGGAAATGGGTAAAAGTACTAAGAGGCCATCACTGAATTATTTGATGGGTAATGAACCAATTAGAAAAGCGAGAGAAGAGAAAGACTTGGGAGTGCTGGTCCAGGATAGTTTGTCACCTGAAAAGCACATAAATAAGATACTTAGACATATAAACTCTCGACCAATATAAGAGTGGCATTTCAGTACATGGATAAGGAGACGATGAAAAAATTGATAGTGGCCATGATCCGCTCCAGGTTAGAATATGCAGCAGTAGTGTGGTCCCCACACAAAAAGAAAGATATAACCAAGACTGAGATAACACAAAGAACAGCAACCAAGATGGTCCTCACTCTGGCAGATCTGTCGTACAAAGAGAGGCTGGAAAGGCTGGATTTGCCTTCCTTAGAGGAAAGGAGAGAAAGGGGCGACATGATTGCAGTGTTCAGGACCATGATAGGAGTAGATAAAATTGACAGAGAAAATCTGTTTGTGTGGGATGAGAGGGTAAGAAGAGGACACGGAATGAAACTAAAGAAGGCAGGCTGCTTGAAGGACATCAAGAAATATAGCTTTCCTTACAGATGCAGACCTATAGAATAGCCTAGACAAAGAGATCATCCAGTCTAAAAACTTTAATGAGTTTAAGGCAAAATCTGACTTATTTAGAAACAGAGACGGGACCCACGAGCGTAGCTCATTTCCTGTATATCAAAATTAGGTAAATACAGCAGAAAAACCACTGCCATCCTAACTGCTGGGTTGTGCCCCTCAGACCCCCTGACATTAATATCCCATCGCATTCACACCCAACCTTCAAAATGCAGAAATCGTATCTTACTTGTTGTGTTGTGATAAAAATGAAGGCAGAATACAGTATGATCAAACCACAATAAATAACACCAGAAAAAACACTTATCCTGATTGGGGGCTATGCCCAATGAATCCCACTTATCTCATTGATACCTAACCTTCCAAGTGCAGAAATCATACTTTCTTAACCCTTGAACCGCGGGGTTGTCGGAGGCGCGCCGCGCCCATACCGTGGGGCAAATCCGCGCTCGGACTGACTTTTTAAAAGTATTTGCCAAAAATCAGTAATTAGTCCTAGAATATTATAATTACATATGCATATGGCACATGCCTTCAGCTTTCTCCTGGGATGTTTTTTTAGCATTCGTCGACTACCGTAGGACTTGTGGAGACTTCTGAAGTTGGGTAACTAAATCTCCACTTTACGCTTCCCAACTTCCCGTAATATGAATACCACTGCCAAATATTAACACTAGAAACACTATTCAATGATTTCCAAGTAGTTTGGAATCCATACTAAAAAAAAAAAAAAATGTGAAAGCAATGTAAATTACAAGCACGTACGAGCCTCCCACTCGCGGTAATTTGCCACTCGTATTGTCATTTCTTATTCATATACACACTCACACTTTATTATTTCTAGTACTTTATTACACTTATATATATCTACAGTCCTTTACCGCTTCCCACACGATGTTTAGTAGGGATAGAGATCACAGGGCCTTTTATAATGGGCGCAAAAGTGGCAGAAATGGAGGGGCATGACTGCAACGTGATTTCACCATGAAGGACAAGAGTGAACTGAATGTACTGTACGTATCTCGGTAGCCAAGAGTTGAAAATGTCAGCTGCTAAAGTATATGCTAAGAAATAAGTCGTAGGAAATCTAGACAATACATAATAAATCAGGTAGTTCCAGGTGAATATAAATATCACTCAGGCTTCCCCCTTCCTTTCTTTTATTCATTTATATTACGAAAATAGCTCATATGGCATATTTCACAGAGAAAAAAGCAGGGGAAATTAGCGAATGAGTGCAGGTTGGATTTTGCCAAGTGATAATTAGCCAATTCCAGGTGTATAGCACTATCAATTACCTTATATATATATATATATATATATATATATATATATATATATATATATATATATATACAGTAGGCGCGGAAAGTGTTGACGCCATCTTAAAAAAAGAAAACATTCTTGTGGTTAGCAAGGAGAAACAAATAAATTAACACTCACCATTGAATTTAGTATTTACTGGCATTCCCCTTCACCTTTATTATCTTCTTAAGGCGTCTGGGGAGACTGATGGCGTAGTTTTGCAGAACAGATGGACTAAAACTGCTCCACAGCTGCAGCCTCAAGTTTAGGCAAAGATGATGTGTCCATACTACGCAGCTGCCGCTTCATGTGCGCCCATAAATTCTCGATGGGATTGATATCTGGGCTGTTTCCGGGCCAATCTCGAATAAAGGGAACCTCACAGTCTGTTAACCACTGTTTCACTGACTTTGCAACATGTGCAGGGGCAGAATCTTGCATAAATACTCTTGCCTTGGTTTTATCAAAAGAGTCACTTAAAACATCACATAAGAGCTCCAAATAATTGTTCTGGTTCACTTTTTCATTTGCAGGTAGAATTACCAACTCACCAACACCATAATATGTAAAGCAGACCCAAGCCATGAGTAAGGCTGGGTATTTAACAAACTTGGAAGTGTACTTAGGATCCATGGGGTCACTGCCTGGTTTGTGGTACACTCGTGATGAAGGGGTACCAGTGACAGTAAATGTTGACTCATCACTCCAAAGCACAGTTTTCCATTGCTCCTCACTCCAGGCAAGATATTTCTTACAAAAATTTACTCTCTTTTTCTTCTGAAGTGCAGTTAGCAGTGGTTTTTTACGAGCACAAAAACTCCTGTAGCCCAGATCGTCATGCAACAGCTGCTGCACACTTCTGACAGACACATCTGCCAGCAACTGTGGGTTCTTTTCTTTTAAATCCCGTGCTGTTAGCCTTGGATCCTTGCTAACTTGCCTTCAGATCAGCTGACGGGTCCTGAAGGTTGTCTTACGAGGCTCCCAGGCTTGGGAAGTGGAGTGGGAGGAATGGCCTCCCCACTGTCCTTGAACCGCTTCACCAGTCTCTGCACTGTCCTCAGTCTAACACCATCTGATTTGCAATAAATGGGAGTTTGTGGCCAGCTTTGTATAAAGTAATCACTTCCACACGTTTGTCCTTGCTTGTGGTTACTTTAGGCATGATGAGAATGTGGTAGGTAACCAAATAACTGTGTTATTTGAGTCAAAACATGCCCTCGTGGTGCATCACACACAGAGACAATCCTCCTCCTGTGGCTGCCCAAACATTACTGAGCCTGCTCCTGTGGTGCCAAACCTATCAAGCAGGGTTGCCAGCTCCCGTTGAAAAAGCGTCAGCTCATTTCGCATCACAGGGGAGGGTAGTATTGACCCTACTTCACTTAACGCGAAGAAGAATGACATCGGCAAAAAAACGCCAATACCTTCCGCGCCTACTGTATATATATATATATATATATATAGAGATATACAGTGGGGCCCCTTGGATAGCGACCTTATTAGTCCAACAAAATGGCCGCTATCCGTGAAATCGCTACCCGAGGGGCAAACTTCTTACCTAAAAAATTAATACAGTCCCGGACTACTTCAGCTATACCCCTAATTTCCTCCATTACCCATCAGTATCACGTCATATTTCTTCAGTACAGTACTATAATAAGATACATACATATTGTTTCTTTGGCTTGCCACGCATGTATTGTCTGGCCTTTTTGGTCACTTTTACATTACCAGTACTTCCTGTTTTTTCCCTGGGCCACCACCACCACATGGGCCAGCCCCCGATGTTGAAGCCATGATATTAGAACAATCAGTAGCCAGACAATAAATGGAAGGTCACAAAAAACGTTAACAATGGCGAGCGACTGTGACAAGTTGAATGGATGCATGGTGTGTGGATAAACAAACAATCTTCTTCTTCTTCTTCTTGGGGTAACTGCGGGGAGGTTCACCTTCCACCTGTCAGTATCGCTTAGATATTGGCATTCCCCCAAAAGGAAAGGTAAAGGAAAAATTTAAAACTGTAAAATTTGGTACGAGAGAGATAGTTGGAGATTAGTTATAAGAAAAGCTTAAGATACATACTTTCACATGGGTCAATGAACTACGGTCCTGACTCCTTCAGGTATATCCCTAATTTCCTCCATTAACCATTAATATCACATCATATTTCTTCAGTAATAAGATAGAATATTACATATTCAAAGAAGATTAACAAACTTACTTTTAATTCGTTTTGAGTGCCACCTACAGGCCGGTCCTGCAGTGGACCTCAGTGGCTGATGATGACGATACTGTTATCAATTGTAGTTACCATACCGTGGCAGCCTGCTAGAGCCGCTAAAAAATAAATACCTGTACTACACTCCAACGAAACCCTAAATTCCTACTGTGAACACTAATAAAATAAACTTACTTAACATGCAAATGGATAAACAAACTTTTAAATCATTTTTGCTATTTATTGTTGAAATTACCGTCGTGCTTGGTGGCTATTGTACCGCAGCAACCTAGCGAAACTGCCCTGACTCTGCTCACTCTCCCTCTCTCATCCCTGCTAGAGCCGCTCTAAAATAAATACCTGTACTACACTCCAACAAAACCTTAAATTCCTACTGTGAACACTAATAAACTTAACATGTTAATGGATAAACAACTTTTAAATCATTTTTGCTATTTATTGTTGAAATTACTGTCGTGCTTGGTGGATATTGTACCGCAGCAACCTAGCGACCACGGACCTGACTCTGCTCACTCCCCATCTCTCATCCCTCATCTTTCTCTTGTCCCTCACGTCGTAACACATGCAAACAAACTTCATTCTCGATGTGTTGGGCCTCTGTTTCCTCATCTTCCCAACCATCATATAGGTCCTCCTCGAGCTGAACAGGGGGCAGCCACCGAAGTTGAGGCCATGATAGAGCACTCAGTCCCCAGACAATAAATGGAAGGTCACAAAAAACTTTAACAATGGAGAGACTGAGGGTTGGATGAACGCATGGCTCATGGATAGGCAACGGGTCAATGAACTGACTGAGGATAGACTTGCACTCACTGTCTGTGTTACCAGGGTCCAACCTTGGCAACTCTGCCCATCCACCCGCTACAAATGAAGATCAGCTCCCATGTACCACCAGCATTCAGATCAGATCAGATGATATTCGCCCAGTATTGCTTTTGAATCAGGTTCCGACCTTGGCAACTCTGCCCAGCTGCTCGCTACGTGGTAAATGCCTAGTGGATTTTCGCTAACTGTGCAGCATTAATCGCTATGAGATAGTTTCTTTCCTGTCGCTACCCGTGGATTCGCTACCCCAAAAAACGCTACCCGAGCGGCCCCACTGTATATATATATATATATTATTTTGTTTAAGAATAGGGCATTGGGCTCATTTCAATGGATGAAATCAGTGGAAAAATCCGAGGTAGATTTACGTAGCGCAGAGCAGCTGAACAGACGACACGAGAGGGTAACGGAGGGGAGATAAGGAGGGTAGTTTAGAATGGGGGAAAATGGCTAAACTGTCAACAATGGATGGGAGTACCGATGACATTAGCAGCTCTGACTATTGTTGGACATTGGTAGTGCTGATAGATGATACAAGTCACAACATGAAAGCCCGGGCGAATACAAAACAACACAAAATCACAAAAGTGACGTCCCGCGGTATGATCCATTGCGCCCGAGCATCACGGAAGTGATGACCCGCGGTTAAGGGGTTAAACGTTGTATACCATCCGCAGTAAAATAAATGTGGATTTTCTATAATTACCGCGAGTGCCCGTATAACCTGGGAATATTGTGCCCCGAAGCTTCCGCTTTGTGAGAATCCCGCATTACTGGGCAATAAGTTTACATGTTACAGGGTTTCAGATACCTGGCCCCAAGCTCAAACTTTGGGCAATTTTCATTTTTTTCCATGACAATCTCCTACATAATAACAAGTCAATTAGCACGCCCTCCCTTTCCTTCTGGTTGTAGTACATCAGCAGAAACTTCTCCAAAAGCAGGGTCACACACTCATATCCTTTTGCCCATGGGTGATCTTCCATATGCCTGAGCTGTCTTCAGAATGACTTCCTTCTTGCAGAGAATCATATGAATAGTGGACTTGTTAACCTTGTAAAATTTTGCAGTGTCAAAGTTCCGCTGTCCTCTCTCCTTCCTCTTGATGACACCCACCTTCTGCACCTGCATCATAGCCTTCCGACATTTTTCAGGGTCATGGTGTGGCAAAGCTCACACAGAGCATGTGTGCAGCCAGAGCATGAGGAAAGGGTAAGCTCAACTGGGGCAGGAATGCTCGGTGGACCGTGATGACACCCCATGCAGACACGTGATAGCAATACGTCACAGGCTGATGCAATCCACACTGTCAATCACTTGCCATGTTGTGTGAATTCCAACCGTAATTTTATGCCTCACACCGTGTTCTATCATTGGTCATGCAGTGTGACTTTGAAACATATAATGAGGTCTCCTGCTGTGTTATGTCCATTGTCACCATGTAGTCAGATGCTGTAAAAAAAAAAAACGAGCAGCTTCCTCCGGCCGAGTTATACCCTTTTTTTTTTTTCTTCCATGTTGTGACATTTTTGGGACACACAATGGCATCTCCCGTGTTATGTGAGAATTGCACTTTGTGATCGCACGTTATGCGTGTGCCTGCTGTAAATGGTAGTTTACAGTTTGGACAGTCAAACTTTCTTGATAACACTGTGACCTCCGAAGTCAACAGTTACATCATTGTCTTCGAAAAAAATTCTTCATAAATGCCCAGTAACTGTAAGAATAGCCACATCCACCAGCCATTTTTTAACTGATTTGAAATTCAATGTTCATGAAGCGTGGCTACTTAAACAAGTGTGATGTCTTGCTTACATCTGTGTCACACAACCCAAAAGAAGCACTTTTATTGGCTTCCCTGCTTCAGTCTGATTGGCCAGCACATCTGCCATGTGTGCCCACCATCGCCTCTCCACTGATCCCCCTTTACAACAGGTGAAGGCTGGGTTAAAGTTACTATGGTTACTGTTCATTTGTGACAACTACTTACCAGTATATTAGGAAAAAGTTACAAGGTAGGACCCATAAACTATCAAAAGGATATTTCCTAATTCATGGTTGTCCAAAACAGCAAATTCCAAATAAATGAAGGTATGCCACGATTATTTGGGTTAGGTTCAAATTGGATAAAGCAGAGCTGACGAAGGTAAACTGGTGCAACAATGGCATTCCAAGATAGTGTCCAACTGTCTTTGACGAGGATGACGCTCGTTGAAGCTTAAAACACACACACACACACACACATACGGACCAGTTAAGTTCAAATTCAGTGGTCCAATGCTTCCTTGAATATTACTCCTCCAGTCTTTCATATGGATATATGTGTATGGTAATTATCTGCAATAAAATTGACCACATCATAAATATTAGTCATGTAACTTACTAAGCCGTCACAGGCAAGATCAACCTCGTCCAGCTATTGGTGTTTTGATCCTAAACGGATCTTCTTGTTCTTTTATCATGATGAGGAGGAAAATCCATGATCAGCTGCATCATGATTTGCGAGCACAAATACTGCAGAAGACACTCCAGAACAGACCCAAACTCTTTCACATCTTTACTCCTACCCATAACAGCACGAAAAGAACATTAAACAGTATGGGAGCCTTACCTATTTTGAGGTGCCAAAGGTGATAAACGGTGGTACATTCTAACACGTCAGAAACTGCCCAGTTACAATATCTGCGCACGTTTCCCGAAGACCACCCTTGACTACCAGTCCGCCATGATAACTTTCCCCCTGCCACTGCGCCACGCTCTGGTGCCCACCAGTGTTGCCAAATGTATCAGATGTAAATGAGCTAGATTGAGGTCTGAAATGCGCTAGAAATGCGCCAGGAAAACGTTCGTCTCCCCGTCCCTGGTAGTAAGGGTTATGATGATGATAATAGCAATGATTATTGTTTTGATGATCATTAAACAAAGTAATAATGGTAATAAGCAGTACCGCTGTTGCTGCTGCTACTGTAATGATACTAAATATCAAAGAAATAGAATAATAATGAAGATAATTATATGTATTTATTTTGTAATTATTTTTACATACTATCAATGAGAGTATATGTCTGTAATGTCTATGCTCAGTACTCACCCTTAGTTGAGGGAAAAAATTATGGTGTCCTCTAGTTCCTCGTCAGCTTCCTCATCTAATAATTCGGATGAACAGTGCGGTGCAGGTTCTGATGAAGTACTTGCAGTGGCTCCTGACGATTTTGTTTCACTGTATGTTGCCATTGTTCCTATTTGCTTAACTACTACTTCTGGTAGTTCATATGAATAGCTACATTTTCCCACTCTCCGCAGGCCACTTCTATAATGGCACTAACGGATTTTGAGTTTAGCCGGTTTCTGAGCTTGCTTTTAACTATGTTTATTTGACTAAAGAGCCTCTCAACTTCAGCATTCGAGTGAGGGAGTGAAAGTATATTGAGTACCAGCTCAGAGAGATCATGAAAACTATTTACTCCTATTGCATCCTTGTAACTAGCCACTTCAGCCCAAAATTTGACCGTTGATGTAGTTTCTTGCCACCGAACAACTGTTAAATTACGCCAGACTGTCAATTTTGTCAATTTGTTCAGGAAGATATCCCAACACTTCAGCAATTTCTATTACAGGTTCTTTAACCACTTTCAGACACTCTTCAACCGAAAACAAAGACATCTTCAAGATTCTGAAGTTATCTGGTAGTCTGTTTCGTAATTCATCACACAGTTTAACAGCGCATGAAATGCAACGATCACGAAGCTGTCGCTGACCTTCGTGTCAGATTTGAGGTAGAACACGTCTTTTCGAATTCATAGCCCAAATATGCTCTGGGGTCAATGTAACTGGCAATATCAGGGGTTAATGGATCGATTCTTGAGCTAGATATCATCACTTTCCTACTTGTTGTACTAATGAGATAAGAAAGGTCTGATAGTTTTGTTGGGTTGACATTTTCCCCCTGAAAGGTTTTCACAGTTCTCTGAACGTCCTGCAGAAGTGGGCGCAGAAGAGCATGTAAAGTTTGTTAATGGGGTCACTGTACATGTTGTATAACATCTCTGCAGTAAAGCACTTTTCATCTGACCTTGCTATATTAAAGTGCATTTTAAGTTCTTCCCACTGAGCTAGAATGCGGGTCACTGCAGGTTCCAGTGATACCCACCTGGTGTCACATAATTTAGGTACCTGAAGTGGTTGTTTCCCATCATTCAATGTTTCGTACAGAGTCTTGTAGATTAGCTGTCTTTTGGAAGAATGAGAAAACCAACTGAACGTCTCTCGCACCAAGAAATCGATGTTTCTAGGCAATGTTTCTGCCACAGCATGAGATAAAGCCAGTTGAATTGAGTGGCACACACAACGCACCATGATTAAGTTTGGGAGTTCCAGTTTCTTCTTTAAAAGTTCACACACACCGTTATTTGATCCAACATTAACGCTTGCATTATCAACTCCAATACCAAGCAAGTTTTGGGGGTCCAGCTGTACATCACACAAAAGTTTCTTAATAGCATTTACAATAGACTGTGCTGTTCCATCTTGTAACTCCACTATACCAAGAAAGGTTGATACTATTTTCCTTAATTTCCTACTGAAATAGAGCACAATTACACCAAGCAGTTTTGTAACAGCAATATCAGTTGATTCATCTATAAGGAGGCTGTATTTTTCATCAGCAATATCATCCTTGAGGCTCTCCATAAAGTGGGGTGCTAGCACATTTACCACTATGTTTTTGCACTTGGTTCGATGACGTTTCTGATTTTTCACTGCACTTCTGTCACTGAACATTACTTTGCAAGCTTCTGACACATGGTCCACTGTTAAAAAGGAAGAATGTTCTGCTATTACCATTGCTAGTCGTCCTTCTGCTTGGCTTGATGAACGGCGTTGGGTGTCACTGATATGTGAGAATGGCAGTTTTGTTTGTCTTGAGCTAGGAAAAGGTTCTGCAGCTCGAACATGTTTCACAGAAGTTGTATGTCTTCTTAGGTCACTGAGTTTTGCTGTGATCTCGCATTTACAGAACGCACAATATGCCTTAGTTTTGTCTTTTTCTAAAGGTCTCAGTCAATCCTTTAACTCTGGAAATGATTCCCAGCTCTTTCTATACATTTGTATATCATTTGGCGCCATTCTGATAGTTATTCAAGAACTGATTGCACCATTTCAAGCTTTCAGTAGTTGAGCCAGCTAACTGGTAGGCGAACTAGCAGAGGCGAGGCGGGCCGCAGACAGTACTTATCCAACGATACGACTGACATGTACCGTACGGAGCAGTTGCCCTGTAGTCAACTTTCCAGTTTTAATCTTTGTTAAATACAGTCTCGGGAATTATGATTTGTATGAATTGTACATGAAAAAATATACGAGAATTAAATATTCTCTTATTATCCAAACTGGCCCGATGAAACGATAGTTTGAGAAATATTACGAAACACATGATTATTTTTTAAAGTAAAAAAGTCCTGTCCAGTTCGTGTTTAACTTACGGAATTCATATTCTCTAGCATGGAAAGAAGTAAATTTATGCTTAACATAACCATGATTACAACTTCTTGGAAATGCGCTAGAACATGCACCAAATCAAAGAAAAATGCACCAGAAAATGCGTTATGCGCAAAATACGAAATTTACGCGCTGTTTGTCATGCCAATGCACCAGAACTAGCGCATTTCGCGCCAATTTGGCAACACTGGTGCCCACACCGATTCATATCAACGTACAAGGCACATTACAATTATCTTTTTTTAATAAAGATTATCATACACATTGAACGACAGCCTTTTTCCCCGAAATTTATCCCGTCTGGCCGCATTACTTCAACATATACGCACATAAATAATGCACATTGGCTACTTAAACGTAACTTTACTCAGTTTAAATCATAATATAGGCTAATGACCTACGCTTAGCCTGCAACTTAAGGCAGAGGCTAACCCCACTTGAGTAACTTTAGTTGCACTGCGGTTATAAATATTCATTTTATGCAAATTAGCCTTTCACATACATGAAATAATGGCATATATTAGGTCTCCCGAAACTCTCGAAAGCATTTCCCGCCCCCCCCCCCCCCCCCAAACACACAAACAGCCGTGGACTAGAGAACAAGTCATTATCTCCGAAAGGAAAACACTAAATGACGAGTGAAGGTGAATGCACAGTGAGGTAATGGAGAAGACCAAAAGTCACTGGAGCTAATAAATAAGCCTCCACTTGAATCAGTCGTAATAAATCAGCCTTTATAGACACGACTCATGTCCCACCTGCCGCAGTCCAACAAGGGTGGGCAGGGTTGCCAGGTCAGAAACTGCCAACCCGCCGAGTGCCTCTCCCAAACCCGCCAAAATGTAATATTACCTTCTCACCCGCCCAAAACCCACCTTGTCAGTAATCACAGACTAATAAACATTAGGTTTACAGGTGAGCAACATATGAAAAATATTTATATTTTACACACACTTCATACACTAGCAGCACCTTAATCGTATATTAAATGAATGGGAAGAAATTAACATTACATTAAAGTTAATTAATTAGTAACCAATCGTAACGTATTAAGGGATAAAAACATAAGAATCAACCAGTTCCTTTAACAGTGACGGCCCAAGCACGTTATTTATCAGAGCAGTGCACTTTGTTCTATGAACAGAAAGGTCCTTTGCTGAAATAGTTTTCACTGGTTGACCCAGGTGATCAGCAATATGTGCAGATAATTTGAGTTCCGCAATTTTCACACTGTTGTCTACTTTCACTTTTGTGATGTCTGCATCAAAAAGTGTTCTTGTGGAGGAAAAGGGAAGGGCATTTTTCTTGTGCTTTTTTGTTGCACAGTGATCTTTCAAATCTGCATGGTGGTCTCTCAGGATTGTTTTAAAAAATTTGCAAAATGCCTTTGTTTTCATCACCTGGGACACTGACAATCCATTCTTGCAATCCATTTTCTTTTTCCCAGCTTTTATTGTATTTTCTGCTATACTTTGCATTTTTACCCATTGCCACCCCTTACGGGATTATGGCGTCTGGCAATAGATAGATAGATCACCTCCCTTCACTGCTCCCTGACTAAAACTGAAATGCTGCCTCTCTTATTCTACCACCAGGGCATACATGGCCCCCAGGCCCTGTGGCCTGTGTTTGAGTGGATTAGGGGAGTCATATCCCGAGGGAGGGCTGGGCTGGGTGCTAATGGTTTGGTCAGTTCCACCCACCACCTGCCCTCTTGACCTCCCCTGTCACCTTGTTTTTGCTAAGAGACGAGAGTTACAATAAGGTTAATTTAGCAAATGCCCTCTCGAGCTGAAGCCTCCCCAAACCCGCCAGTTAAGATATACACTCGCCCAAAAAACCGCCCAAGCGCCTATGTTAAATTTTACCCGCCAGCCTTACTCAAATACCGCCCAATTTGGCGAGAAATCCGCCAACCTGGCAACCCTGGGGGTGGGGTAGACCTATGACGCTCACACAGAGAACGATACACCCGAACAGGAATTCGCCTCGGGAGTCGGGAGTTGTCTATCAAGTGCAACCAAGTACGCGGCACGTTCGGCACTCGGGATCTCATGTATATTTATGAAATGTTAGACAAGTCATTTGATGAAAATCCTCCAAAGTGTTAATTAAGTAAACAATATCGCATTATTTGAATGAAATATTTCACGAACACAAATTATCTCATTATTGTATGTATAGCAGAGTACCAAATTACCGTATTTGTACGATAATTAACGAACGTCTGGCAACGATGGCCCATACTAGTTTCAGTGCTCCACTTTTATTATATCAATAAGAAGAAGAAGAAAAAGAATTGTTATGTTACGGGTTTAAGGCCTAACTGCTTGTAAATAACACGGCACCTAGAGTGGGGTCCAGTTTCTAGACGGGGTTAGGAATTACAGCAACTCAAGGAACAGGGCATAAAAACTCTGGGCAACCAACTTACACGTATATTACCTTACTTGAATACAACTGAATACAAAACAGGACAATATGCACAATACACCATAGCCTAAATATTATGCACAATACACCATAGTCTAAATATTATGCACAATACACCATAGAGTAGTCTAAGCACTATAGACAGGATTGGAGGACTCTGGGATGGACGGTGTAGCCTTGGGGTACTACAGGTGCCAGCCCGGAGTTGTGGAGGTCCCGTTAGGTGAGGCGGCCTTCGTCAGGAGGCACGGGACTACTGCTAGGGGTCTGGTCATCCAGGATCAGCTGTGGGGCAGTGTGGTGAGGTGCCCATCACTGAGGGGGGCCTGAAGGTCGGGCCTCTTGGCTGGGCCTGAATAAGGAGAGCAGGCGCATTTGTCTGCACCCGCTCTGTCGAGCAGGACGTCGTCTGGTGGGGTTTGGGAGATCACGCCCCAGTGTCCTAGGGATGTCCTGGCGGGTCCGAGGGCTGCAGTCTCTCACTGGCAGGGCCTTCATCCGGTGGGATCGGCAGCGTCCTTCTTGAGGTGAGTCTGTCAAGTGTTGGTGTCGCCAGGGAGCAGATTGTAGGGCTCGTACCCCGGGGAATACCACGGGGCCTTGCCAGACCTCCTCCAGGTGTTGCTTCTCCAGAGAAGGGTTGCTGAGTGGAGTGATGGCAAGGGATCCCGCTCTGCCACAGGAGGAGGTGGGCAAGCAAAGGAAATATTTGAGGGGGAAAGGTACAGGGGTAGGGGGCGAGAGGCAGCGTGTGGCCATTCCCTCCTCGGCACGGCTGGTGGCCGTTGCCAAGTCCCCTAGAGCAACGGGTGTGGAGTGGCGAGTGGCCATCTCCTGCCCATACTGCGGCTAGTGGCCATCACTGGATTTCCGTGCATCTGATGGATTCCAGGCAGAATGTGGCTGGTGGCTGTCACACGCCCACCGGTGCGGCTAGTGGCTGTCACCAAGGTGTTGTGCCCCGAGAAGGCTGCACCCCTAATGTGGCTGGTGGCCATCACTGGGCTGCCAGTGTGGCTAGTGGCTATCACCGATGTCTTCCTTCCCTGCAGGACAGCAGATGAGGTGCAGCTAGTGGCCATCACCTGCCTACAGGTGCAGCTGGTGCCCGTCACCTGAGTTCCGTTTCCCAGGGGGACCGCAGTAGTGGTGCGGCTGGTGGCCGCCATCCTCCTGCCGGTGCGGCTAGTGGCCATCACCAAGTTGATGTCCCCTCTTGAGAAGGCAGTCGAGGTGCGGCTAGTGGCCATCACCTGCCTGCTGATGCAGCTAGTGGCCATCACTGAAACCCTGTCTCTTGGAGGGCCAGTTAACAGGAAGCGGCTGGTGGCCGTTTCCCCCCAGGTACGGCTGGTGGCTGTCTCCCCCCGTGTATGGCTGGTAGCCATTACTCGGTCCTGCTGAGGGAGGGTAGCAGCAGCTGCAGAGCGACTGGTGGCCATCTCCAAGGTGCTGTCTGGGGCTCTGCTCCATAGCCCCACCCTGAACCTGAGGAGCGCTGGCCCTGCTGGAGTGTAGTGCTCTGGTACTGCACACTCTGGTTGGTGTTGGTTGCGGGTGAGAAAGGCATGGGGCAGCAGGGGTAATAATCCCTTGTGGCCCTGACTCCGCGCGCTCCTTTACAGTCTCCCTGTTGTTCCCTCCTGGGGTGAGGGTCGCACCTCTGTCATTCCTTCGTGGGTGGAGGACTAACCTGGTGTGCATTTTAATAATAATAATCTTTCATAGTTTAGACACAAATGAGAAAGCCAGTGAACTGTTAGGACTGGTATAGACAGAGATGTATGTGAGTGAACTTTAATGTAAGAGATGGTGTGGGAGGAACAAAGGGTAGATCTGAGTGCATAAACAAGATGTTGAAGCTGATGGAAGCATGGGACTGACAAGTTATTGAAATAGTTGGATGCAGATATGTACAGAAGTACATGACAAGGTTCTGGTACTTTTTTTTTTTTT
>JAGKTI010013214.1:0-23390 GCA_018397915.1 Birgus latro
GAAATGGCAGGGGACAGAGTGACATGGAGGCGATTTGTTTGTGGCCACCCAGTTCGGGATTGAGGCGTCTGGCAATAGATAGATAGATTGATAGAAAATTCGGTAAGCCGGAAAATTCGGTAATTCGAACCAGCGTAGAGCCCGATATAGTTCGGCTTATCAAGGGTTTACTGTACTTATTACACTCACAAGGATGTGGGTATAACAGTGGGCTTACGCTATGTGATGGTGAGGGTGGACAGTCCTTACCACCACATGACTCGGCCCTTCTCATCCTGTGATGATGGCATGAAAATTCAAGGCGACCATCTCTCTCTCTCTTTCTCTCTCTATGCATAATGGTGTGTATTATTTTTAAAATACCATATACAGTAATATATGTTATAAATATAATTACTACTACTACAGACAAATATATAGATATGATGAAATAATCCAGAGTAAATGATGTTTACTGATTTGATGATACATCCCCATACATCATTTATCTGGTTTCTGTCTCCCTATCCTTCACCCTCTCACTTTGCCATTCCTCATTTATCCTTGTCCTTCGACATGTTATTGTCGCGGCTCTGTGTCTCCTTTCGTCTGTATAGTATCTCATACTCATCAGTGTTCAATCTTTATTTGCCTTTCATCATTACCTACATGACCGTTCTCATCCTCCACCCTTGTTAGAGGAAGCCGTATGATTATGCTTCTTTCCAGTCACACTTCTGATGCCATTTCTTTCCTTTTCATACATGGGTTCTGACTGACACATCCGTTCGCATAATGTCTCCATTACTGGATCCCTCCTCATCAGTGGTCCTATTCTATCAGATACTCGTATTACAGAGAAAGGAAGACAGGTAAAAGATTACACAGATTTTACTGATGTAATGAGGGATTTTATGGCTCAGCCCTAGATTGTGATAGGACTACCAAATCACCTATATTATCGACACAATCTCATTATCTGGTTGTAACTGTTCTGTCAGGTAATCTTGTCACAGTTTGATTAAATTATTACTTCATATATAATGTTCACCCTTGGATGCTGCCAGTCATTGTTTCTAATGTGGATACCACTTTCACAGACCTTTGTGTATTCTATATTTCCTATTTTAAACTTAACTCTTGCTCTTACTCCTCCGACATAGATGAATGCATAAGTGAATGAATGATTGGAAAAAAAGAACATTTCATAAACTTGTTCGTAGCACTGGTCGGCCTAAGTAGCTTATAAGAATGTAGCCATCAATATCGGAACTGACACGAGACGTGTTAGTACTGTATTTGGATGATACCAGAATAGATATATTAGCTCACTGTGACTTGGTGAAAATGGCATGACACATTTATAAATTCTAATAACTCCTGCAAAAATGAATACAGTCATTAAACTGGCAAATTTTCATTAGGAACAGGCATAATAATTATATCATGCTCATCATATCGAGTAACATGCAGTAAACTCCAGACATTCAGATGCTTCACAGCAAGCTTCATAAACCTCAGAAGCTATCTGGGGAGGGAGAAGGAGGGAAGGGGTGTAGAGGAGGAGAATGCCACGTTGCCACATTCATCAAATCGCCCACCATGAAAGGAACGAAACTTCTGTGGCCAACAGTACCTGTGACCAAGACTGCAAATAATGTTTATGACATATGAACACAATTAAAAACAGCACTCTCTGATAGGCCAAACAATTCTGCCAATTCTCTGTATGTGGCTCTGTTACCTAAATACCACAAACCTAGCTGAAGGCACAGTCTAGCTGGAACAAGTGCTGTCCCTCCACAGAACACCAGTCTGTACTGCTCTTGAACAATTTCATGGAGAAAAGCAAAGGTTTCCTTGGTGACTCGCATATTCCTGAAGAAATCCAAATCTTCTTTCTGATCCAGGTAATCACTGAAGCCTTTCTGCTTTGCAGGTGATTCTCTGCATCAAACCAAAGGAACGTAATGGAATTATAAAGTATGGTTTTGGTAATATTACTAATGTTATTTTTGGGGGAGGGGTGTGGAGACACATTGAACCCAAAGGAACATAATGGAATTATAAAGTATGGTTTTGGTAATATTACTAATGTTATTTTTGGGGGAGGGGTGCGGGGACACACTGAACCCAAAGGAACATAATGGAATTATAAAGTATGGTTTTGGTAATATTCGTTTTGTTTCGTTTTTGAAGGCTCCAACATGCTTGCATGCGTCGGCCTTGGTCACCTAATGGCGGCTCTCCACGCTGCTCGATCTTTGGCAGCCTCTCTGTTCAGTCCCTTAACCCTTAAGTCACACTTAATGACCTTGTCCCATGTCTTTCTCAGTCTACCTCTCCCCCAATATTAACACCTCTCACCCTCTGTACCCAATTATAATCCCCCATCCTCTCCACAAGGCCAAACCACCTCAGCCTACCTCTCCTCATCACAACACCAATACATTCCAGTCCCATCCTACCTCTCAACTCTTCCATCGTAAACCCAGCCCCCACAGGCCTTGCACACAGGGATGCACTGCACATCCACCTAATCCTCTCAACTCTTCCATCGTAAACCCAGCCCCCACAGGTCTTGCACACAGGGATGCACTGCACATCCACCTAATCATTGTCATTTCTGTACGTTTAAACCTGCGAATATCCTCTTCCTTTACTGCCCAGGTCTCACTACCAAACAGCATCACACTCCTAACACATGCTGCATACAAAGACCCCTTAGCACGTAAGGAGAGTCCTCTCAATGTCAGGAGAGGCAACAGCTCCCTGAACTTCTTCCAACCACTTCTCACCCTAGCAACCGAGCTAACTCCAGCCTCACCTCCGGCACATAACATGTCTCCCATATAACAAAACTCCTCCACACACTCAAGAGACTCACAAGCAAGTTCAACCCTCTCACGCCTAACAATCTCCACCTGCTCTCCCCGACACGCCGGACACATGAAATCAGCATCATCTCGCAGTCTACCTCTAATACCACTACATCTCTTGTGTACTCATTTATCACAAACACTACACAAGATGGAATTACTTCCCACACCCTTGTGGCAAACTGCACATGGCGACTCTCCCTCTCCTCTGATTGTACCGCCACCAACCCTAGATATCATCACTTTTGTAATTATTTTTTGGGGAGGGGTGCGGGGACACATTGACCTAACAGCAAAGTGGCTCACTGAAGGGAACACCTGAATGGAAATGAGAGTCAATTTTTAGTTTCACACAACCACTGATCTTTGCATCAAATCTGAGTGTTTCCAATGGTTTTTAATGTGATTCATTGGATTTTGCCCTTCAAATCTATCGCCAATCAATGGTTTGAAGAGAATGAATATTTCTGCAATCACCTTAGAATCCACTATTTTTTTTTCAGAAATAAAGGTCAAAATGAACAAAATTACACCCAAAACCATAGGAAACGCTCAGGTTTGATGCAAAAATATGTACTGTGGGCCTACTAGTTACCCTCACCTAACCTAACCCAACCCAACTCAACCCAATGCAAGTATTATTCATTTGCGAGCAAAGTGCATAGAATGAAAAATGGTCTATACTGGCCAAGATGTTATTTGGTAAACTTATTTTTCTAAGAATCTCTGGTTGTGCGAATCTCAAAATTGTCCGAAATGAGCACTACCAGATACCCAATAATCACAAGGCAATGTGACCCTAAGGCAGAAATTTCCCACACATTCAATACATTGTTATCACAAATGAATATCATCTTGATAATTCCTTTCCCCTGAAAGTATGCATTGATAAAGAGTTCCTATTGCAGGTACAGTTCATGCCTCATACAGGGAGTGCTGCCTGTAGCATGCACACCTGAATGAACCAAACATTCATTCATACACCTTGCTGGCCAACTTTAAATGGCCAATCATCTGCACCCAAAAGAAAAAAAATAAATATAAAAATATATAAATCTGGAAGGCACAACTGCATGATGAAGTTAGCTCCTCTTCTACCAAACTGAATAAGGCATGCCAAACTCTTGTCTGGATGATCCTACATTCAAATTTCATCCAACCAACATGAACTATGGTCAGCTTACCTGTTTCCATGAAAACTATTGCCCTATGAAGCCTCTTCTCAGCTACCTAGTCAAAAAAATGCAAACTTCTCAAAAACCTCCTTAAACTCATACTACTGACCTTATCTAACCAGTAATACAACCATAAAATCTATTTTTTTATCAAGAGAAATTGTCTATCTATCTATCTATTGCCAGACGCCATAATCCCGTAAGGGGTGGCCATCTGACTTTGAGTTATTTGTTTTACAGGGAGGGGCACTAACCCTCCACCAACCCACTTGCTGACACGTAGGGAGCACGTATGGTTTGGTTATATGGTTACCACCCAGCGTTGTAAATGGTTTCTTGGCTTACAGGAAACCATTTGGCTTGTCACTCAATGTAAAGCCACCTGTAAATGAAAGAAAAGCAATAAGAAGTGACAGAAAAGATAGGAAAAATAGGAAGAGAGGAGGGCAGGCATAGAAAAAAAATGATAAAGGCTAAGGAAGAAGTAGGCAGCCCTACATCAAGTGAGTGGATGATGGTCGCCACCACCTACCACCGTGTAGCTGGGAAATGAGATGCAAAAATGTGGAGATACATGTGTTGGGGTATGTTCACTTTACACAATCTGCTTCAATTATGGAAGTTTGATATTCCTGAACAGTAAAACAATGGCTGTAAATTTACTGGCGCTGCAAAGCCTAATAAGTACGTAAAATGAAGCAATAACACGTTACCAGACTTTTACTCACCAAACTTTTTACGAATATCACACCCTAACCAGTCCATGATTCGTTATTTCCTAACATCTACAACATAACTTTTTGACCACATTACAAACATGATGGTCACAAATGTGTTGTCTCCAGAATCATTAAGCTTGCTACCAGTACACCAGTATATCAATAAGAGTTCTTAACAAGCACCCTAAGTTTGTACATTTAAAATTGTCCTTATATACTGCCCTTCATCTTTCCAGTGCTTAACACACCTGATTTACGTACCTGGTGCCTCTGTTGCTCCTGTATTCCTCTACAAGGGTGGACACAACAGTCGCAGACTCTTGTGTCTGAAAACAACGGAAAAGTTCCCTTACGGAGGGAAGAACAACTGCTTAGCTACAAAATATCTGAAGCTCCAATATCTGCCACGTAGCTTTTTAGAGGCAAGGGAAGGACATCTTTCTCCGAATTGGTATTCTTTAACAAAAAAATCCCTCTCCTTCCGAGCTGATCGAAGGGAAAAGTTTTCCCATCTAGCAGCCGAAATTACTGGAACTTGACGGAATCATTTGACCCGTCTCTTCAAAAATTCCTTCGCAATTTTTGTGCGTTCTTTTGTAGTTTACTGTCTTAAATAGTTTTAAAATGTCGATGAAAGGTGCTGTACAATATTATTAATACAATTTACAACGATATACTGATTTTTTTTTTTTTTAAGCGCCATTTGTATTTTTCAAAGTGTTACCCATGTCGGCTGAGATGTTTAGCTGGATATAAACAAAGCAGACGACGTACTACTTCCGATATTCATCCAGAATTATATGATCTGACACTGACAAATCTCGTATATTATGGCCAGGGTCACACCAAGATTTTTTTTTTTTTCAAGAAGTATTTTGCTCATTAATTTGCCCGGAAAAGGAAAATCTGCCATCAAGGTCACACGAGTGGTTTGGCTCATGTCTTCCAGCTGGAAAAAAACAAGTGAGCACCGCCATGCGAGTACGTGAGACTGATGTTAACAAGTGATTCTTACACTTACGAATAGGATAGTAATAATAATATTCCACGAGTATAATTTATCAAAATATTGTCTTGAGGAGTGAACACTGCTGCAGTGTTGGCCAGAATGGTGTTTATGACTGAATACAAACCAAACAATATGGGTGTTGGCGACCTCCTACATCTCAAATGTGTTGTGTTTTCATTATCCAGCACGAGATATGCGTGTTTTGATGTGTTAGTTTATAATTCTAAAGCTCCACCATAACAAATATCAGCAGAATGGGACGTTTTAGTCTGACAGGGCTACCAACCTGAACATTTTCCCTTCCCTTCCAAGGGAATCTCTATGAATACTGATGGAAATCATAACTCCTTGGACGGGAAGGAAAAGTTTAGGGAAGGGATTATTTTTAAGAATACGGCAATAAGTTCCATTTCCTTTTCTATTAATGAGTCTGGCTGTCTTACTGCGGCAATGTCTTGCTTCACTGATGTGTTGCACTCAGCAGCCCTTTTATCCATTCCAAGAACAAAGGGTCAATTTCCTAGACGTCCGGTTCCTTGGTGGAATTCTGAGTGCAGTTCCTCAGTGAGAGCGAAACGAGCCGCCTTCTCTCGACTTCGTCGTCACCGTGGGGATCCTCAGTATTTGGTGGCGTAGCGGAGGGCACGAGCTCATATGAGGCGGGTTTTAAAGGAAGCCAGGCGTACATCCTGGAAGGGTTATGTTTCCTCCATCAGTTCGAGGACTTCCATTACTCAGTTGTGGAACCGGGTAAGGAAAATTTCAGGAAAATTTACTGTTCCCTCACCTCATGTTCTATCCGCAGCAGGTAGATCTGTGGCTGAGCCTTGTTGCAGAGATGTTTGTCAATCATTTTGCCAGTGTCTCACAGAAGGATGCGGATACACCTGCTTGCCACCGTCGACACCTAGAGTCCCGTGGTCTCAGTTTTGCCTCTTCTGGGGGAGAAGCTTATAATGTCCCCTTTTCTATGTCTGAACTCCGTGCTCTCGCGCAGTGCCATGGTTCCTTTCCAGGTTATGATGATATTCAATATGCATTTTTACGTCACCTGTCTGAAGAGTCCCTTTCATTTTTACCTTCATTATTTAATAAGATCTGGTCTTCTGGTGAGTTTCCAGCTTGTTGAGGTGTTGCTGTAGTTATCCCCATCCCCAAACCAGGTAAGGACCACCTACAGGTGACGAATTATCGACCTATATCTCTTACTTCTTGCATATGTAAAGTTCTTGAAAAGATGGTCAGTGTTAGGCTTGTGTGGTTTTTGGAGAGAGGTGACTTCTTATCCCCTGCCCAGTATGTTTTTTTTCGAAAAATGCTATCTATCTTTGATGCACTACTGTCCTTAGAATCTTCTGTGTGTGAGGCTTTCTCTACTAGACAACACCAGCTGGTGAAGGCATATGACACTGCCTGGCGTCATGGCATTTTACTTTCTCTTCATGATTTTGTTCTTCGTGGACACTTGCCTATTTTTATCCAGCAGTTTTTATCTAACTGTTTTTTAAGGGTCCGAGTGGGAGTGCTTTCTAATACCCGTGTACTAGAAGATGGAGTACCACGGGGGAGTACTCTCTTTGCTGTGGCCATCAACAGTGTAATTAGTGTACTTCCTGATGGTGTAAGAGGCTCACTATATGTCGATGACCTATCAGTTTCCTTCACCGCATCTAGGATGTCTCTGATCGAGAGGAAATTGCAGCTGGCGCTTAATAGAATTTCTGACTGGGCAGAGTTTCGCGGCTTCCGTTTCTCTTTAACAAAGACCATGGCTATGCTTTTCTGTCGTCTTCCTGGGGTTCACCCAGACCCTTATTGTATCTTTATGGTCGGAGAATATCCTGTTTGGAGGAGATGCGGTTTCTGGGTTTTATATTTGATAGGCGACTAACTTGGGTTTCTCATATTCGTTCTATTAAGGGCTTGTATTAAAGCTTTGAGTCTTTGGAGGGTTTTGGGTCATACCTCTTGGGGTGCTGACCGTCAGACCCTCCTCCTCTTGCATAGGTCTCTTATTCTTCCTAAACTTGAATATGGGTGTGAGGTCTACTCCTCTGCAAACATGCCTATCTCCGGTTGTTAAATTCTGTGCATCATGCTAGTGTACGTCTGGCAACCAAGCATTCAGATCATCCCCAATTTCAAGTTTGTTGGTGGATGCTGGTGTACTCACCTTGGATTTGCGATACCAGTCATTGATGATGTGTTGGTATCGTCTTCACTGCATTCTGGACTCAATTCCTTGTGCCATTGTCTCCCAGGATTCCTGTTCTTCTATTTATGATACCCGTCCTAGTTTCCCGAAGCCCTTTGGTTACAGAGTCCAGGCTGTTATGTTGGCCCTCTCTGTTCCGAGATTGGCAATTTGTCCATATCGTATCCCAAGGGTGGGTTGTTGGCTACTCCCTTGTGTGACATTTTGTAGGTCCATTCTTGGTAAAAAGGGGTCACTTCCCTCTCCGGTGTCCCTCTCTCTCTTTTTAGAACATGCCTCCACTCATGAGGGCTCTGTCCCCGTCTGTACTGACGAATCTAAGACTGATACTGGAGTAGGTTTTGGTGTTGTCTTCCCTTCCTTTAGTAGAGGCAGTAGCCTTTCCAGGGTTGCTTCAGTGTATATGGCGGAACTGACTCCAATTTTATTTGCCATCCGAATTATTTTTACTCTTCCCCAGTCTACTTTTGTGATTTTTAGTGACTCACGCAGTGCTCTTTCTGCACTGTAGTCTTTTAATGCATCCCATCCACTGGTTTTATCAATTTTAGAATGGCTTGTTCTTCTTGGTCGTCGTGGCCATTGTGTACGTAGATTTTTGATGGGTTCCTGCACATGGTGGTGTGGTGGGCAATGAGAAGGCAGATACTCTAGCTAAAGCTGCATCAGCTCGACTGCCACCTACTGATTACCCGGTTCCCGCTTCTGATGTAACACCTTACTTGCGATGTGCGATTTGTATGTGTTGGCAGAGACAGTGAGATGGTGTTGCTCATAATAACCTGAAAGCAATTTTTCAGAGAGTGACTGTGCCGAGGGTTCTTCCCTCCATGCCTCGGCGATTGGAGGTGGCTCTTACTAGGCTTCGCATTGGGCACTCTCGGCTTACATATGGGTTCTTGATGAGTGGTGGGACTCGGCCGTACTGTGATGATTGCCTTGTTCCCCTTACTGTCCGTCACTTGCTGGTTGAGTGTCCAAGTCTGGGGGACCTACATCAGAGATTCCTTTGTGGGCATAAGGGGGCAGATGGTGCCTACTGTCTGTCTTCGATGCTTGTTGGAGCCTCCAGCGATTTTATTGATGTTTTTAGTTTTCTACATGAGGCGTGCCTCCTTCAACTTTCATAAGTACCTGGCATTTTATATATTATTCTTCTGTTTTTTGTCTTTTGTTTTTTAATATTGGGTATTACCTTTATTTTGAAAATGCATATTTTATTTGCGGAGTCCTTTACCTTATTGTCCGGTGGCATATGACCATCGCAGTTGTGCCGCCAGATTTTAATTATATTCAATCAATCAGTCAATCAATCAATCAACCTCTGGGGAACAGGATCTCAGTGATGGCCACCAGCCGCACCGGCAGTTAAGAGATGGCCACCGCCCGCTCTTTGCCTGCAGTCTTTTCGGGGAACAGGACCTCGGTGATGGCCACCAGCTGCACCGGCAGGAAGGAGATGGCCACCGCCCACTCGCACCTGCTGTCCTAGGGACCTCAGCGACAGCCACCGTCCGTGCCAGGGAGGGAATGGCCACTGCCCATCCCTCCTCCTCTGTCCTCTGTGACACCCCACAAGGAGCCTCAGCTGGAACCACAGTGGTGGCCACCAACCACACCGGCAGGAAGAAGACGGTCACCATATGCTCTGCACCTGCTGTCCCAGGGGCTAGAGGAACCTCAGCGATGGCCACCGCCCGCGCCAGGGAGGGGACGGCCACAGTCTGTCCCTCGTCCCTTACCCCTGTGACTTCCCCCACGGAGGACATCCCTTACTTGCCTCACCACTCCAGAGGCCGAGCAGGACATCCCTCTCTCTCTCCCCACAGAGGCAGTTCCCAGGAGTTGCACCTGGAGGAGGTCTGGTGAGGCCCCGTTGTAACCCAGGGAATTTGTGCCTTGCAGCCAGCGCCCCGACAATACCACCCGCTGTTGGACTTCTGGAGGAAGGAACACCACAGGCAGCACCTGACGGCAACCCTGCCCGAGAGAGAGCACAGACCTCGGACTCCCAGGGGCGTCCCCATGACCCCGGGGCGTGACCTCCCAAGCCCCATTGGACAGTGACCTGTCTCCTAGAGTGGGTGCAAGCAAGCACGCCTACTCTCCCTATTCGGTCCCAGTCCCGAGGACCGAATTCCCCACCGAGGGCCCACTAGAGAAGGGCCCCTCTCCACGCCGCCCAGCAGCCCACTCTGTACGACTCGGCCCCTGGCAGTGGTCCTGCGCCCCCCAAGGGAAGGCACGCCTGACAAGACCCCTCCCACACCTGGCCGACACCTGTAAGCAGCCCGAGACTTCAGTAGCCCCAGACAGAGTCCTCCTGTCCGGATAGTGACTGAAACCTGTATAGTGTATTGTCTCAATATTGTATTCACAATGTATTCAGTGTTGTATGAATTTAAGATAAAATGCTTGTAAGGTTGGTTGACCAGAGTTTTTGTGCCCTGTTTCCCTAGTTGTGTGTACTAGTCCCGGTCTGGAAAAGAACCCCACACAAGTTGGACGTGATCAAAGGGCAAGTAGTTGAACTTTGAACACGTTGCATAACAATTATGGTAAGTGGTAAGTGGAAGTTTTTCATCCTCCTCCTACTTCCACCCCAATGAAGTAACACACACAACAGGTCGTTTTCTTCCGAGTTCAACAAACGACAGATCGTGGAAAATAAAATGCTCACGAGGTCCCAAGCACTGATTGGCTGATAGTGTGATGGCATCAGTAGCAAAGAGGTGACGCCATTGCTCGCTAGGAATGACGAGGCTACCCTCGGTGCATGAATAACAAGTGATATTAAGGCATAAATGAACACTTTTGATGGCATTAAACATGCAATCTCCTTGAAAATATTTTCAAATATTGTCTCCAACTGTAAGTAAAACTGTTGCATGTACCCCATTGCTAACAAGCGGGTTTGTGTGCCTCGGTCTGGGGTGCTGGGGATGGAAGGATTGGGGTGGGGGTGAGGTGGACTTAAAAATCACTTTAAATTGCTTTTCAGTTCTTGAGGTCTAACAAAAACCAAATTAAGTTTGCTCTAGGCATAAAACTGCCATATCTCCATCCTGAGTGACGAGCTTTAGATTAACACAAGAATATGGTGCTGGGTACAAAGAAGTGCTATTGAAAGGATTTTGAGCCAAAGTATTGTGCTATTTTGCAAATGAAGTAAGGGAAATAGGCTGCAAAAAGGATGAAAATCTCTGTCAGGTTCAAGTGAATGAGACTTGAGAGATGATTAGAGAAAAAGTGAATATCGATGACAAGCAGTTTGTGTTTATGCCACGCAAGGAGACCACTGATGCCATATTCATTGCTTGACAGCTTCAGGAAAAAAATATAGTAAAGAAAAGGGTTCTGTACTTTGTTTTGTTGATTTGGAGAAGGCTTTTGACAGTCCCTAAGGAGGTGGTGAAGTGGGGAATGAAGAAGCTTGGGATAGGGGAGTGGCTGGTTTGAGTGATTATGGCTGTGTGTGTGGGCACTCGCACTCTGATGGAGATTTGAGTTATGAGTTTTCTGTGAATGTTGGTGTGCATTAGGGGTTAGTCTTAAGCCCTTTGTTGTATATTATGGTGCCTGAAGCCCTTTCACATGACTACAGAGAAGAACTCCTGTGGGAGATGTCGTATGCCTATAATTTGGTATTGATTGAAGAATGAAAGGGAGGAGGAGGAAAGATCTAGGAAATGGGGAGATGGTATGGGGCACATGGCCTTAAGAGTAAATGCAGATAAAACAAAGGTGACAGTACATAGGGCTGATGGCAGTACTGTCAAAGAACAGCGAGAATTGTGCAGTGTTTGTGATAAATGGGTGCATATAAAATGTACTGGTATTAGAGGTAGATTACGAGATAATGCTGATTTCATGTGTGCAGTGAGGTGGGGAGACAATGAGGGGATTTTCATGCTCGGAAGGACTGATCTTGTTGATGAGTTTCTTGAGTGTGTGGAAGAGTTTTATTTGGAAGATGCATTATGTACTGGAGGTGGGGCTAGAGGACCTCTGTGGCTAGAGTGAGGAGTGACTGGAAGAAATTCAGAGTTGTTGCCTCTCCTGACACTGAGAGGGCTCACCCTCTGTGCTATCGGATCTTTGTATGCCCCGTGTGTTAGGAGTTTAATATTGTGTGGTAGTGAGACCTGGACAGTTAAAGAAGATATTCGCAGCCTCAAACATATAGAAATGACAATGATTAGGTGGGTGTGCAGTACAACCTTGAATGTGAGGGGGGGAGGGGGGAAGACTAGGTATACAATGGAAGAGTTAAGAGATAGGATGGGACCAGAGTGTATTGGTGTTGTGATGAGGAGAGGTGGATTGAGATGGTTTGGGTATGTGCAGAGGATTAGGGATGACTACTGGGTACAGAAAGTGGGAAGTGTTAATGTCAGAGGTAGGGTTGCAAGAGGTAGACCGAAAAAGATCTTGAACAAGGTCACTGAGTGTGACCTCTGGGATTAGGAACTAAATAGGGAGGCTTCCAGAGATTAAGCAGCATGGAAAAAGCCACCATTAAGTGACCAAGGCTGATGCAAGCAAGCATGTTGGGCCCTTTATGAATATGAACTCCCCACTTCCCCATTTCTACTATGGCAGTGAGGTACTTTAGCAACTCAAGTTTCACCATTCACCAGCACACCACACAGAGCCACTTCTCTCCACCCATTCTGACTGCTACTTTTAAGAAAGTTATATCTGCACAACACAGGTACTGTACACAGTTAACCAACACATTTGTCTTCTAATAAACTCTGACATGAACATCTATAATCTTTTACTGATACTGCTTTCTAGAGCACTTAAGAATAGTTAGACTGCTTATATTCTTTATGAACCCTTTATAATGAATTACACTGTGCCTTCACAGTATCCTTTTTTCTGATGGAACTTCTAATATTTGGCATATTTCAACAGATTAAAAAAGGAAAGAAATATAAGGGAGATATGATAAGGAAAAAATAAGATAGTGAATGGCTAAGGGAGATTATTACTTTACATTCACAGACTGGCGGACAAAACTATACAGTCACATATTATAATTCAGGACTATCTGTACAACTCTGATTCTTTGCAATTATTACTTAGAAAAGTAAGTACTACCATTATAAATGTGTTAATCTATGCCATGTGCTTCTTTTCCAACTTTTGCTCTTTCCAGTCAATTTACAACACAGTATCTTCATTCTTCACCACCATTCATCTAACAGTACTTGCAACAACAGCAAAAAAAAATCAGCTACAATAGGCACAACAGAGCTTTGGTGAAAGACAAGTCTAGTTAGTAACTTACGGGTACAGTATATCAGAGTAGATGAACCATAAATTTTTACATTATTCCCCCATTATGTCAGAAGCATATTTGGAGCCACCAGTGCACAGATAATATTCAGGGAGAAATTTACTGTTCTATCATGTATATTCTACACAGTGGCAAGAAGACTGTGTCAGAATACTGAAGAGCCTGCTCATAAACAGTCCAATCACAATGCTGAAAAGATACACAGAGTACTGGGGTATGCACTATGATTTTCCATCAGGAATGAATATTATATATGAAGGACTTATTAGTGAAGTATAGACCAACAACCGCACTATCTTAATCTATCTCTCCATTGCCAGACTCCTTAATCCCATAAGGATTGGCCACAGACAAATTGCCTCCATGCTGCCCTGTCCCTTGCCATTTCACTGCCCTGCTCCCAGCTCACACCTCCCTCTCTCATATACCTCTCTATCCCATCCCTTCCCTCCATCTCATCCTTGACCTCCCCCTCCCTCTCCCCTCCTTCACCTCACTCACATGTACTCTCCTCATTAGTTTCTTCCTCTCCATCCTCTCCACATGGCCAAACCACCTCAATGTAGTTCTCCTAACGCTTTCTATCACATCCACATCCACACCACAATGCTCCTTCACTTCCACCTTTGTCAGTCTGTCTCTCCATGTAACTCCACAACCTCCTCTCAAATAACTCATTCCCACTGCTCTCATTCTTGACTTGTGTCCTTCCAACAAGGTCCAATCTTCACATCCATGTTAGTGTTGGTGTCACAGGACTGTCATGCAGCGACTTTTTTACTTCCATGCTCACTTCTCTCTCGCTTATCACTGCTTTCAAAGGATCAGCAGCCTTTCTTCCTTGCTGTACCCTTTCATACATTTCACCCTCTAAACTTTCATCCTTACTCATCACGATACCCTTACTCATCACGATATCCCTTATGTTTCACGCGATTTGGGTTCGCGAATTTGCCATTTGCAGAAAGTCCAAAATTTCCAAGAACTTGTCTCTCGATCAAGAATTCACCTTTCGCATCAATATGTGGGGTTCCAGTGGGCAAGGCGATCGTCAGCTGCTGTCCGCCATGTTGTTTTCACAGTTCCTGCCAGCTGTAAGACTGAGTATGGTGCCCTGGCAGTGATCGCAGCCGTGGTCGCTTTTTTTGCCTTTTCCTTCGTTCAGCTATTGTTCTCGTGTAGTCTACTTGTACTGTATTATGGCTTCCTCTTCATCCTTTGGAGGACTACGTAATAGTGGTGATGGTAAAATACTGGGAAGTTCAAAGGATAGTGAAAATTACGTCGTGAGTATCGAGTCAGTATGAAGAAGAAAAAGTATTCAGTCGAGGATAAGACAAAGATTTTTCTGGCTGGTGATCCATTTACAGTAAGTCCACATTTTTCGCTGTTTTGATGTTCCGCCAAAACATCGCGAAACGTGAAATGTCGAAGTGTAAAGTTAAGAATCAATGGGAAAAATAGATGTGCGTTCCAGTGGGACAGCTACCTACCCTATCAAAGTACTATAACACCAAACAGGTTCTACCCAAAATTAAATGAGGAGTGTTTACTAGCTGCTTATAAGCATAACACAATAAACATGTACCTGAAATAACAGAAGTCATAAAGAGCTGCAAACCAAAAATCCTTACCAAGTAAACAGTGGCATGAGTGGCAGGTGAAGGTGTGCTGAGGGTGGATGGGCTAGTTACTAGGTGACATGGGCCTCTCTTGGGAAGCCCTATCACCTAAGCCGAAGCCCTCAAAGTCGAATTCAGGCTCCAGCAACTCCACTTCCTCTCTGTCCACTTCTCCTCCTTCATCCTCCTCTCCTGTTGCATAATAGCAGCCACATTCTGTGTCACATTAAAAATTTGTGTGATCCTGGCTTGTCTCTGCTCCAGTATGTTTCTGTTGTAGACTGCCATCAACTGAGACTTCAGATCATTCAAGGTGGATAGGATCTGGGTAGCCTCAGGCACAGTCCCGGTGTATGTCTCGAAGGTTGTTGCCATGTCGGTTATGGTGGACAGGCTGTGGGACAATTTCTGGGTGGTCATCATCATCTGTGCAGTGTGATCTGGCCTTTCATTCTCTTCACTAGAGTTCATCTCTTCCTCTGTTATGTCAACCACACCTGAGTCTAAGTCGTAGTGTGTCAAGTGGTGTCTTACAGCCATTTTGTCCACCTCTCCTGTGCGTAGGTTTGTGCATCTGATCGCACAATAAAAACAAACTCCATTGGATGAATATTGATACAGTAAAAAACAGTGGCACAAATAAAGGTTGAAGGGAAAAAAAAAACACATTTACTTTATTGCTATTTTACGTGCATTCACCTGATTGTTGAGAGGTTCCTTGTTCTTCCTTAGGGGTATAATGCAACATAACAGTAACCAATGTTACCGATTTTCATTACAATACTGCATATTCTTCCCCAGAATTGTTCTAACTAACACTTGGTTGGTTAACTCTAAAAAAACTCCATTAGGTGGACACTGATGCAGTAAAAAACCATGGCACAAATAAAGATTAAAGGGAAAAAACACAGACACATTTACTTTATTGTTATTTTACGTGCTTCTCACCTGCTTTTTGAGAGGTGCCTTGTTTTTCCTGAGCGTCCTTATGGTGCTGTCAGGAGCCCCAGTCAGGCAACTATCTCAGGGGCTGTCAACCCCTCCTCAATGAGCTGCAAAATCCTCTGCTTCTCGGCCGCACAAAAAACACAATGGTGAAGAGGTCTGTAGTACCGCCGCTGTATCGACAGAGGGCAGGGTGGCCTCAAGACGGCCACCAACAAATGAACATCGGTATGCGTCGTCTGCTGAGTGTCAGCTGCCAGCTGGAAGCAGTGACGAAGACTGAGAGAAAATGACGAAGTTTGCGACATGTCGGAAACTTTTTTCTTTCGCAAAAAATGAAGTGTTGAAGTAAAATTCGTTGAAATACGAGGACTTACTGTATTTAATGTTTCTTAAGATTTTTATCATATTAATATAGTTATCAGTAACTTTGGTATCCTGTTTTATGAGAATTAAATCTCAAAAGTGAGAAAAAGAGTGACTTTGGGAGGGGTCCTAGAACCAATTAGATTTTTTACCACTGAATTAATACTTTTCGGTTCACGAAATTCTGGTTTCGCATCAACCTCATGGTACTAATTAGATGCGAAACTTAAGAGCTCACTGTACTTAACATTTTCCCAGGCCAGCCTTGCACAACTTTTCTACCCTGTTCCTGGCCAGGGATGAGTTTGCAACGAAATGAGGCTGTGTTGCCTGTGTTCATCAAATTGGAGGCCACATATTTAATCCATCAAAAATTGCTCCAACAAATGACACACAAGCGAATCATCGGCCGGGAATCAGTTGGCCAACAAATAATGCGTCGGTGTGTCCTCATCATCTGACCACACTTTACATCCAGTGACTTCATTTCTCTCGAAGACCATAACTTTACTCTTCCCTACACTCACCATTAGATTCTGTTTCTTACACACTCTTCCAAACTCATTCACCAAGTTTTGTAGTTCCCCTTTGTCTTCACTTAACAACACAGTATCATCTGCAAACAACAATACAGAAAGTTTCCAAACACTGCCCTCTCTCACTAGGGCCGCTCCAACATCCACTGCCCTACCTTGTATCTCTTTTATAACCCCATCCATATACAGATGGAACAACCACGGAGACATGACACATCCCTGTTTCAATCCAACATTCAAACAGAAAAATTCACTCAGTACACTGTCCACACGCACTGAAGCCTTAGCTCCCTCATACATACTCTTCACAGCATTTAACAACATCCCATTTACTCCATATATTCTTAATATTTTCCACATTCCTTGTCAATCCACCCTGTCATACGATTTTCATGAGGGACACATACAACTTCTTTCCCTTCTCTAGGAACTCTTCCAATTAAGACCCAAGAATGAATATCGGATCTGTGCAACCTCTTCCCTTCCTAAAACCTCCCTCTTTTTCACCAACTAATTTCTTAATATGGGAAACAATTATAATGTTTACTATGATCATTTGTTGCACAATGCCCTTGCAAGAATTTAACACTCTCATAACTCATGGACCTACACACCACAGAAATCAAGTGTAAATAACAGATAAATGAAACCCAATGAGAAAAAGCATAACCTTGCAGCATGATTTTACGCAAGGTATTCTATATCTACAGGAAATCTGAAATTAGTAATGTTTCTTCTGAAATACATTTTTAATCAATGACTCCAGGTAGAGACTGCAATTATAATTACCATACTTTCCAGTAAAGTACTACGCCCTTCTTAGGGCTGATGCCCCACTCCAATAAGCATTACAAAATAATCCTTATGGCCGTATTTAAACTACGGCTTTTTCCAGACTGTTCTTCATCATTACCAGGATCTGTTTGTGCCCTGTGTACCTAATTCTCCATGCAAGAACTGTTACTAAAGACAAGAGACTGAGGAGCTGGACACTCTCCCTCTCTCTGTGTACCAGTGTGCTGTATATCAACCCCACACTCCAGCACTATGATTCTAAATGGTGCTGTAAAACTGTCTCATGAGCAAAAGCTTGCCAACATTTCCCTGCTGGCTGTGGCAATGTTACAGGAAATATTTTTGTGTGGGGGCAATAAGATTACAAACAATATATTTTTGTGTGGGGGCAATAAGATTACAAACAATATAGACTATGAAAAGGGATGATAACCTTAGATGCTCATGGAGGAATGAAAAATACAGAAGGTGGGACACAATACTAGCAAGGGCTTGTTGATGAACTTTTGCTCAGATTTCCACTGCACCTCTTTAGCACATGAGGAGGCATCAATGTACTTGGTTCTCCCCCCCCCCAACAACAAAAATGAAAAAGCCTTGCTCTAGGTGAAAGGTTCTTGAACTTTTACGAACTGTCAATTTTTCTATGACTAACCACTGCTTTAAACATTTTTGCTTTCCCTTCCATGTTCATTTGTAATATATGAATAACTGCTAACCATCACCACAATACAGTGATACATCATGCTGACATACTTCACACTTGTATATATCCTCTTATTATTCGAAACTGGTGTTCTACCCGGACAACCACACAACATGTTGCTGGAAAATAACCATTCGATTGTTCCCTTTGCATAAAGATTACAATTTGTCACTAGTACAGTAAATACAATACAGGCCTAATTATCAGTAGCAAATACATGAAAAGGAAACAGATAAACATTAATTAACCCTTATAATAAAACACAATACAGGCCTAATTATTAGTAGCAAATACATGAAAAGGAAACAGACAAACATTAATTAACCCTTATAATAATGTAAATATCTCTCTAACTATCTATTTCCAGATGCCTTAATCCCATAAGACGTGGCCACAAACAATCACCTCCATGTTGCTCTGTCCCCCGCCATTTCACTGCCCTGGTCCCAGCTCACACCCTCCTCTCTCATATACCTCTCCACTCCATCCCTCCATTTCACCCTTGGTCTCCCCCTCCCTCTCCACCCTTCCACCTCACTCACATACACTCTCCTCGTCAGTCTCTCACTCTCCATCCTCTCCACATGGCCAAACCATCTTAATGTGTTCTTCCTAACACTTCCTATCACATCCACACCACAATGCTCCTTCACTTCCTCATTTGTCAGTCTGTCTCTCCATGTGAATCCACATGCTCCTCTCAAATAACTCATTTCAAGTATATTATTCAGCTGAGAGAAATCTTAGCAATTATGACTTACCCTGTAATTCAACTGAGGATGCGGATCTCGGTGTTACCACATACTAGAATAGGTGACCAAATAAAACTGAGTTTTCCATGTTCTTCTTCAATTAGTGCTCATTTCAGCAAAAGGAAGGTACATACTGACCTGGAAACAATATAAACCGATATTTCAGCATGCCCTCTTCCATATCACACCAATATTTCTGGCCCATGATCAATTCTGCATGTATGTATGTATGAATTATATACTCTGTATTATAAGTAATATAATACTGGTTCAAGAGATAAAAGTCTGTAAATGAAGAACCAACCAGGTATATACATGAGGGAATTTTTTGGAGTATACAAAAAGAACAGCAGATGAAAATCAAACACCTGCAAGCACACACACACACATGCACACATGCATGCACATACACACGTAACTCAATATGCATAGGTACCTTACTAAATCTTATATGAAGTCACTGAGGCGTGAAAATGTGTGGCAAGGGTCCCTAGTCTCCTCACCTGCATTAAGAAACGCAGAGCTGTGGCTTGGGTGAGGAGTAGTTGGAAGAAGTTCAAGGAACTCTTGCCTCTCCTGACACTGAGAGGGCTCTCCCTACATGCTAAGGGGTCTTTGTATGCAGCATGTGTTGGGAGTGTGATGCTGTATGGTAGTGAGACCTGGGCAGTAATGGAAGAAGATATTCACAGGCTCAAACATACAGAAATGACAATGATTAGGTCGATGTGCAGTGTGTGTCTGAGTGCAAGGTCTGGGGGGGCTAGGTTTATGATGGAAGAGTTGAGAGGCAGGATGGGACTAGAGTGTACTGGTGTTGTGATGAGGAGAGGTAGACTGAGGTGGTTTGGGCATGTGGAGAGGATGGGGGATGATAATTGGGTGCAGAAACTGAGAAGCGTTAATATTAGGGGTGGGACTGCAAAAGGAAGACCAAAAAAAAAATGTGGGGCAAGGTCATTATGTGTGACCTCAGGGTTGAGAGACTGAACAGGGAGGCTGCCAGAGATCGAGCAGCATGAAGGGTCACCATTAGGTGACCAAGGCCAATGCATGTAAGCATGTTGGAGCCATCAAAAGCGACACGAAACGGAGAACATCAATAGAATGTCTGAGGATCATCAAGTAAAGCGATCATCATCATGGCTGCAAGTCCTTAGACCAGGCTGCCAGGTAGCTGACTTACAGTGTGGCACCACCAACCTGACCATGTGTGTGTGTGTGTGCGTGCATGTGTGCGTGTGTGTGTGTGTGCGTGTGTGTGTGTGGTGTGCATGCATGGTTTCATAAAGTGGAGACTGACAGAGTGGAAATTTGTGATCACTCAAGCTGGTATATAATACTTCTTAGGGACAGAATGCTTCCCTTTTGCCAAATATATTACCAGACAATAACCAGAATATGATCCTAAGTGTCCTAGTTTTCAACTGGGATTGAAACTGTCTCTAGGCACCAAAAACTTGTATACCCTATAAAAATGCTAAAAAATATGAAATCCACTGGTAATCAAACAACAAAGAACCTACGCATAAGGCACACAAAACTTTTATGGTATTACACAATACTGGTGGGCATGGTCTGAGAGAGGGAGGTGCTGATGGTACCAAAACATCAGAGCCCAGAATGGAAACCAGGGGTTAATTAAGAAGCAGTAATTGTTTTCCAGTGCTATAACACAATAAATAAGCTTTGCTTGAACATTTATCTTTTTTGTGCACACTGAACTGATTACTGAATACTGTATCATACAATGTAGTCAAAAATCAATTTTGGTCTGTCTGGTTGAGCAGACCCATCAACCGCAGGCAATCAATTGCCCCTTAGGGCTGGCCCACGCAATGAATCAATGCTCCCTTGTGGTAGATAGTGCCTCACTGTGGCAAGGCAAGAGGAAGAGTGTGATGGATGGATGTCGTATTTGCTTCTCTCCACCTAGTTCACAGGGGCACCATAGTAGACTCCACAGCTACCTGTTACTTGGTTATAAGGACCAACCAGTGTTGTAAATGGTTTCCTGGGTAACAGGAAACCATTATGCTTCTCACTCAGTGTAGAGTCACCTAACAAAGAAGTAGGCAGCACTTCAACAAGTGAGTGGATGATGGTTGTCACCACCTACCACTACTGAAGAACAGGTAATGATTAATAGTAGAATTTGTCTTTTTGGGGAGGTGGGTGGGGGGAACATAATGCCAACATGGCTGATGGGTCAGAAGCACCTGGGCCACAATATGTTTCTTCCGGCTGGTGGGTCAGGAAATCAGCGGAAGTTAAGACAAATAACATTTCAAACCAAATATCGGCTTACCAGTAATCATATTTATCACACAGGCTCTGCTTGATCATAACACAAGGCACAAGGATATCAAGCAAAAATATAATGTACATTGTTCAATATCATCCTTGAATTAACAAATATGACTCCATGTATTACAAAATAGCTGTCAGCTAACATGACAGATCCATGCAGTATATCATACATAACTTTACTAGAAGCTGCTAAAATAATAAAACTCAGTGTACTGCGATGAGCCAGGAACCGGTGATTCTTTGTTAAACAGTTATTACTATGTGTGTGTCTCCCTTCTGGCAGCTCTCCGGCTACAGCGTGGGCACTGGGCCTGATGGCGTGCACACTCACTATGATAAACACCATGACACTCGCCACACTGTAATATACAATAAAATACATTAGACACACACCACACAACAGTGTAAGGCCCTGTTCACACGAGGCGTTTTCAAACGCGCATTTCCTAACGCATGTTAGCAAAGACAATGGTAGTGTATTGGACTGTTCACACGATACCACGCGTTTTTCTCAACCGCTGGTCCAAACAAGCGATCCGAGATTTACCTTCCTACCGCGCGTTTGTTAAGCGTTTCAAGGAACATGTGTTTACTTGGGGACGGACACATGCGGTGTGTGCATAACGCCGCGTTTCCCTGGCAGTAGACGCCACATTTAAAAACGCCTCGTGTGAACAGGGCGTAAGGTAATAATAGAAAAAATGTAAGCAGATTTCTTTTTCTTCCTATCTCTTACACAATAAACTCTCAATTATCTGGCATAATTCAGCCACACCCTATGCTGAATAACATGAAATGTCGGATGCTGCACAGTATCCCCAGTCAGCTCAATATTCGGCGTCGAGCCAGATATTGCACAACTATCAGTCTTGACTCTCTATCCTAAAAACTTTCCCATGAGTAAAGATGAAAATTAAGCAAAAATACAAGAATGGTACAATACAGCACTACAGCGCTGGCTGACTACCGTTTACACGCCAGTTGATACACCTTGATGCTGGATATTGCATAGAATGATTGGTCACATCCCGTTTCAGTGCCAGATACTGCATAATTTGCCAGATACTGCTTTCGAGCCAGCAGCGTTGGATATTGTGTTGGGCTGGATATTGAAATGACAGATTATTAAGAGCTTACTGTATACTACTACTGCCATGTCATCAGGTTCAAGATATGTGGCACTCACTTTTAAACAATTTGCAACAGCTGACTTAACAGTAGATCCAAACTTGTTCATATGCCCACCACAATAAAAGGCTAAAAAAAAAATCCTGAGCATTTTCTTCACACTGAGGCTCTACTTTGCTTCATCTGTTGGCCACTGTGACCAAGATCTTTGTTGTCATCCTCTTATCTGAATGTGGTAAAATTAAGAGAAAATAGTGGTATAACTCTATCCATCTGACAAAATACTTGCAACAACCTTTACTCATTGTAATACATGGTTGGGTACCCACAGACAAAATTCACATATGTTTGTGTGTTCCGAAGTATATTATAGAACACTGATTGGTTGGAAAGTGCAGGAGATGAGCATGAAGTGTATATCTATCTATCTATTGCCAGACCCCTCAATCCCGCATGGGGTGGCCACAAACAAATCGCCTCCATGTTGCTCTGTCCCCCGCCATTTCACTACCACGCTCCCAACTCACACCCCCCTCTCTCATGTACCTCTCCACTCCATCCCTCTATCTCATCCTCGGCCTCCTCCTCCCTCTCGCCCCCTCCACCTCACTCCCACACACTCTCCTCGTCAGTCTTTCACTCTCCATCCTCTCGACATGCCCAAACCATCTTATCTTTCACTCTCCATCCTCTCCACATGCCCAAACCATCTTAATGTGTTTCTCCTAATGCTTCCTATTACGTCCACAACCACACCACAACGTTCCTTCACTTCCTCATTTGTTAGTCTCTCTCTCCATGTGACTCCACATGTTCCTCTCAAATAACTCATTTCCACTGCTCTCACTCTTGACTTCTATCCTTCCAACAGGGTCCAAGCTTCACTTCCATATGTCAGAGTTGGTATCACAATACTGTCATGTAACAACTTTTTCACTTCCATGCTCAC
>JAGKTI010013215.1:0-11136 GCA_018397915.1 Birgus latro
CCCTCATTTACCCCACCATCACACGTCCCCGCCCTCCTCTTCACCATCTCTGTCTCTGTTTCTGCTGCGGAAAACGCGGTGCGTGTGGAGGAGAGGGATTTGTGATTATTGTGTGTGTGTGATGGAGGGGAGGGTCGTGTGGCAAATGATGAGAGAGCAGCAGCAAAGAGTAGAGAGAGTGTGTGAGGGAAGGAAAGGAGAATAATGAGAAGGAGGAAAGAGAATACAAGAATGTGGGGGAAAATGTATATATTTACCTGTAACAAGGCACCTTAATCAAGGATGGGGTGGCCAACAGCAATTTTCCACCACGTCGTCCTGTCCTCCGCCATCAAGCTGTCCTCTCTTCACCTTCCTTTATATGCCTTACCACTCCGTCCCTCCACCTCATCCCCAGTCTCCCTCTCCCCTTCTCTCCTCCCACCCCACTATTTTCACGCAAAAACAACTGACAGATACAGAAGACGTTCTTTCCAAAGAAAATTGAACAAAAAGAAAGGCAGATTCAAGATTCTTACCTTCTGGGATATCTTGAAACAATGCATTAAAGAATAATGGAGATCCTAGGCAGTGGAATATAGGTTCAGGAAAACAGTTCCCAGGTTGGCTTGTTGCGTGCCTGAAAGACGCATTCCCGCCCCACACTTCCTCACTGCCTGCATGGGCGTCCGGAGGGGGGGCAAGGGGGGGGCAGTTGACCCCCCTTGGAATTCCATTTGGAACACTCCTTGTCGCCACGTATATTTTCGTTCCTTTGAGTTATTCTGTCACTTAATGCATTTGATGTAAGTTAAGTAACTCTTGTAAGTATATGTCTATGCATATTTGGAGTGTGTGTATTTTGATATATTATAACTTCATGTATGTGTATAATTTCTTTTATTTTGCCCCCCCTTACAAAAAATCCTGCGGACGCCCCTGACTGCCTGTCTTTCTCCTTAACTCTACACGCTCCTCCCAAAAAATTAATTTCCATTCTTCTCATCCTCTCACTCTTTTCTTGTGTTCTTCGAAAAAAAAATCCAGTGAGTGTGAGGATAACGATAAATACCGTTATGTATCCTATTCCTTCTCGCCACTCTCAGTGTGACCATTTACTCCAGCATACTCATCTCATCCAGCTCAACTTCAAAACCTAAATCCTCTAGACATAGCCAAGATGTAGCATACATTAATACATTTACTACCCGATGGATCTAATGAGCTGAATAAGATGGTGTGGTTAGAGCAACAACAACAACAAAATGAAGCCACCTATTGATGCGGTTAGTGCTTACAACGCCCTCTTTCCAAGTCATCAGTACTGTACACCAATACAGGCTCGTGCAAAACAGTATACGCCCAGGAAAAGGGAAGTCCTGCTTACGGAATGGAGGCAGAAATTCTCCTTCAAGATTTACAAGATACTTTGCTGCTGTGAAGGGTCGTCTGTGTGAGAGAGACAACCCACACCATGGAGATAATCCATCCTCACAAGTTACGTATGACATACCCACTACATTCTTCTTTATAGATGTTCTGGGCGTTGTATTTCTGTTATTGTGAAAATAAATATTATTTGGTGTGTTGTTACACCTGTGCGTGTTAAGAAAGGGTGTATGTGCTCGGTTAATTTGGTTCGCCTGCCAGTCCTTCATTTGTGATAATATTATGGAAATCCTACTAAACCAAATATAATACATTAGGATTATATTGAAAATCAAGTGGAAGAGGAATTTGAAGTATGGCCGAATATGGTCATATCTCAAGGGCATGGTCAGTCACCCTTTTTTGTAACCAGATATAAGCCGTATGTGGTAATAAAGTTGAGGGTCAGCATAGAATGACACGAATAATATTTTAGAACTGTTAGGCAAAGCTAAGAGACAAAGGGTAAAGATTCGACCCTTTGTCTCGGCTAGCTATTCGGTTGGACAAAGCCTGGAAGGGGTTAAGATCAGACAAGGGTGAAGTGATTCTATTTTGAAGACAATAATTAAAAGGTCAATGTCATAAGACAAAGTCAACATAAATATCTTCAATCAAATACGAACCAGTAGTCGTCGAGTGGTTGAGGGTGCATATATACAGTAACTGGATTTTACAATACTCGGTCGAAGGTAAAGGTTACAGGATAGGGTCAAAAGTTACCACCATAGACAAACTGTGTGGCACGGATGTTGCACTCTGAGCCCTCCTTATTGTTTACTTTGAAACCAACTCTACATGCATATGGAATATGTTCTGACTTACAAAACAGGTTTAGATTTGTCATGTTTATTACCTAAGTATAAAGCTCACGTTATGTTTACTCGTAAATAAACCAGCACGTGTACTGCCTTCTGTAATAATAAATCTGCTGTTATTCCTCTTCCAGCAGTGTTTCTTCCCGCATGTTGCTGAGGAGAAAGTTTTTTCGTCGGTGAATGTGACACGAGTCCAAGTAAATAAAATCTTCCTACACATGTTTCTCTGCGAATCTACACCTGCCCTCACAATGCCAAGGTGTTAGTCGCTGTTATTTGGCCGGGGTCCTGTGACGCATACCATCGACAACTCGCACACTCCGAGCAGTCACTTGTAGCTGTGGTTGTTCTCATATGGCCGCCGCATTGGTAAAAGGATTATTTCTGTAGATTCTCGTATCTGTCGATCATATTTGGCCGCGGTCTTCCTTGGTGGTCATCCCCTCGATTGATTGTTCAGGTCTCCATTTTCTGCCCAATGCATCAGCCATAATGAGACGGTTGTCTCTGATATTCCTAGGGTGTTGCCAATCTTCCTTATAGACTTTCCACTCTCTCGCTTGCCAACAGTTCGATCTCGAAGGACGAGGCTATCTTGATGCCGGATGATCATTTATATTTCTGCTCCGTGCTAGGTTTATGATAAATATTGCCAGCGTCTGTAAACTGCAATACAAACAACTTCAAACGATTATTAACCATCAACAAATACCTATCAAAGTGACAGAGACTTAGAAGTTAGTGGCTTGCCCGCTATCCCCGCTTCCCCTCGGAGCGCCCTGTGACACGACGGACTGGTGAAACACAGCAGGGCTAGAGCTGATGTGAACTGGCCTGGGTTACGGGGAAAGAGAGAGAGAGAGCGAGAGAGAGAGTCAATAAGAATGGTTCATCGACCTCAACAGGGTTTTAAGGCAGATGGCCACTATGGGTTTAATTTGTAAGGAGAGCAGATTCTGCCGCCTCCACTGTCCTCAGTCAAAAGGGAGTGGAGGGCGTGGAGGAACTGAACTGGCTGTTTAGGGGAAGATTGGAGAGTGACAGAGGTAGGGAGTTCAGGGGAGGGAGGTTGGGGAGGAGAAGACGGGAGCGAGTTTCCAGCACTAAAAGAGTAGACAGAGAGAGAAGGGAAGATTGTCTTATGAAGGTGGTAGCAGCCAGTAACCAAATCTGCGTATGAAGTGTTAATTTAACAAATAGAAAATGCCATTATACAGTTTATGGAAACATGGTTTTCATATCAAATTAATAACTGATGAAGAGTGTTTCCCATCATCTGTCAACACAAGACAGGAGCGAATGAGCACCCATTGGATCGGTCTGTGATACGGAAATCTCTTTATATCATTTGATACTGAAGTTTATTTTGTCAACGAAATGAGCTATGATAATAATCGAAAACACCCTTACATATGTTTACATAAACTAGCGTCTTCTGAATATATGATTCGTAGCTACGTGTCAGTTTTAAAGTGCAACCCATTCATTCATCCCCCTAGACACAACAAAGTTGTAAATACATCACGGGTCATAGGCGTGCCAACTGCCAGACCCAAGCCGCCTTCTTATGCAGTACCAGGTCCAAATGTTGCCAATAGTACAAGTGTCTAGTCGTTCACTTACATTAATCGACCAAAGCGGTACAATCTTCTCGTTGTTTGAAAAGTCTCCCATAAACTGACCAAATCGTCAGTACAGAACAAGAATGACATTGTGATACGTTATCGGTCATATGTTAAATTCTACCGTACAAGCACCAAATATTCAGTAGGTTCCTTGGTGATTAAATGAGTGAAACTATCTAAAAAAAAAAAAGGATGTTAAAAACAATTAAATACATGTCACTATAAAGCACCACACTTTAATTTTGTTGAGAAGCAGAAGTGTTAGCTGGCTGGTACTGGAAGATTCCCAGTGGTTCTCACATTTTCAGTTACGAGTCAGAGTTGCTAGATAGCCTGCTGTTGTGAGCAGAGGTGTTTTGCAAAGTTCTGCATTAATTTTTATTCTTTTTCTCTATAATGTTTTATATGAATGATTTTGAAAAATTTAGATTTAATTTCAGCTTGTATGCTAAAGCATTTAGAGTGTTACATAATGTAAGAAAGCTCTGGAGTATACTGGATGTCTCTGACACAGAAAACTGTTGTTGCTAGGAGTATGTATTAGGACATTCGAGATTCGAGCAAGGTTATGTGAGGATGGGGGACAGAATAGATGAGTTTTTAGTTTACTTTTACTTGTGGCCTCGTGAAGTTAGTATAGCTCTGGAGTTGTGAAGCAGACAGTATCATTACTTGGAAAATAAAGACAATGAACGTGAGAGACCTGTGTTATTATGACACCTGAGATGATTTTGTGTGCATTGAAAGGCTGACCCGACAAAGAACAATTCACTGGGCAACATCCTTCCTATAGTGAGCTACTGCTCTTGGAGCCTGTGGCAGTGTGGAACAAGGACACAATTAGTGTAGGAGTTGGGATCGAAAAGTGCTCCAATGAGTCAAATCTTCAGAATGGAACTGGTGGGTGTACAGACAAGATGCCAAGCTAGGCAGGAGGAGGCATCTCTGGCTCCAGTCATGAAGGGTCTACAAGCACAAAATTAACAATTATAAGCACAAATTAAGGGAAGAAAGAACTCAGTCAACAACTACAGGCACAAAGTGAAGGAGAGAAAGGGCTCAAGAAAGAACTCAGAGAACAACTACAAGCATAAAGTGAACGACTAGAAGCACAAGTGAAGAACAAAAAGTACGATATGAACGGCTTCAAGATGCGTCAGAGGAGCACCAAAAGGAGCTGCAACAGAGGATGCAGGGACAGCTAAATGCTTTCATGGGGGAAATGAAGGAAGAACATGTCAGGGGGAAAATGTAATATTGTATAATTGGAGTACACAATGTATGACTATCGAGTCATTTATTACGAGAGAATAGACTCGTGAAATCAAGTAGCGATCTCACTGTAATGCTGGCTTACTTCGCCAGTTCTCTAGAGTTGAGAATTTATAGACTTTCTCAACGGTACACAGCAGAGACTAGACGCTCAAGTAGGCTGTAATATTGTACCGTTGGCCTCTGAGAAAGTTAGTTTCTCCCCTTAACATTCAAATAATAATAATAATAATAATAATCAGGATCTTGGCTGAGCCAAACTCCTAGCTAGCACAACGGATTTAAGGATTAATGCCAAAAGCTGGCCTAAGTACCAGTCGTGATTAATATAAAGAGTTGTGCTAACGTGGAGTAGCAAAAGTGTACTAAATATGTGGGGAAATTAAACACGACTTACATTTAACAAAGCTCAAGAAAACGAACTGTAAATTTATTGAATACAAGAAAATAAATTTACGTTACATGACTCCAATTCAAATCAAGAAATGGAAACGCACTCACTCAAACACTCAGACAAATAGCTAAATAACCCAAAAACTTAAGCCTAGGAAAACAAAAGAAAATACTGATTGGTATAGATGAGATCGTGCTGCTGTCGATCACCAAGCTGGTGGAAGCTTCGGGAATTCACGCCAATACAAGCTGAGATCTGAAATTGCTAAGAAAAGTGATCACTCAAGCTTTTGTAAAGCATAACCCGCACGCACCGTGACTAGAGACAGACTGGCTATGGTTTTGAGTGTCCGACGTGAGGAGCGTGTGAAAAGGGTGTGGCGTGGCCGGTAACAGCCAGGGAGGCGGAAGCGATAATTCAGAAATTATCGCTCAGAGGAATGCACCGTCTGCACATAAAGACAATCACTCGCGAAAGAATGACGAAAGTTTTGACAACTTGATGCAAATATAAGTACGCGAGGGGACGGTTGAGAGAATGAGCGAAATCTCGTGCATTTCAGAATCATTCGTTGCTCCCGTAAAATCACTCGATGTCACAATTTACGTCACATAATTTTATGATGTAGAAAATTCGTGACAGAACAAGAGTTTAAGGAGGAGGTATATGCTGAGCTACAGCAGCAGAAGCATGAGGTAAGCAATAGTGTGATGAAGTGCAGACAGCATGTAAATGACCAGCAAAAGATAAATAGCGAGAGAATTGAGGCAGTAGAGAAATCTCGCACTGCTGAGCCTCAGGTTAGTGTACAGGAAGCATATGAAAAAAAAATGGACAGTGTATGTTGAATCTTGAGGAATCCTAAGCATCGAAAGGTAGCATTACGGGATAGAATAATCAGAATGTAGGAGTTTTGAGTCCTGGATTTAATTACGATGCCTCAGTTTTTAGGCCCCAAACCAATGAAGTGTTTGGTGATCAACAAGATCTGAGCAGCACACCTCAAGCTGAGCCTGAAGAAGCTACTTGTTCCAGAAGGAAGTGAAGTAACTGGTACACATTGTAGGCGAGAGTGGCGTCCATACTATTCTGGAGAAGGTGGCAGCTGTAAAGCTGTAAAAAACTGGCCGGTTCCAACTTGTGTGAAGGAGCTACGGTGTTTCCTGGGTTTGTGTACCTACTACTGGCGTTTTGTCAAGGACTTTGCAATGATAGCTGCACCTCTACACAAGTTGTTTGGAAAGAGACAGAAGTTTACGTGGACTGCAGTGTCTCAGAAGGTCTTTGATGAACTCAATCATGCGTAGCTAAGCTCTCCACTGTTGCCGTACCCAGATCAGAGTCAACTTATCATCCTGAACTGTGACGCTAGTGACCATGGCATTAGTGGAGTCCTGTCACAGAAGAAGGATGACAATCAGTGTGTGGTAGCGTATTACACCAGGAAGCTCAGTTAACCTAAGAGGAACCACTGTGTAACCCGCAAGGAGCTCTTGGCAGTGATGAAGAGCCTTGATTTCTTCCATCCCTACTTGTATGAGTCCTACTTCATCATCAGGACGGACCACGCAGCACTCAAGTGGCTGAAGACATTAAAGAATCCGAAAGAACAACTGGCATGCTGGCTCAGGAAGCTGGACCAGCACAAACGAAGACCTGAAGAGGATGCAGATGGAAGATACAGATTTACAACCATTGCTAGTGTGGTTGCAGCGGAGTAAAGTGCGACCATCTTGGGAAGAGGTTTCAAGGTTCAGCCCTGCAACTAAGAGCTACTGGAGTCAGTGGGACCTTCTTCATTTGAACAACGGACTACTGGCCCGTAAGTGGGAGACACCCAATGGTCTCAGCAAGTATTGGCAACTGGTGATTGCTAAGAAAATGAGGTCTGAGGCCTTAGAAGAGTCTAATAACCGGATCACTAGTAGGCATCTGGGAGTGAAAAAAGCTCTAAGTCAGCTGTGACAGAGGTTCTATTGGACTGGCATGTGTCAGGATGTTGAAAAGTGGTGTCAAACCTATGATGTATGCTGTGCCAAGAAGGGATCCAAGAAACAAGGTTGTGCCCCTTTATAGCTGTATCAAGTGGGTGCAGCAATGGGAAGAGTTGTGATGGACATTACTGTACCCCTGCCACTTATTGAAAGAGGAAATCGATATATATGTGTTGCCATGGACTACTTCACAAAGTGGCCAGAAGCCTATGCCATCCCCAATCAAGAAGCCGCAACGGTTGCTTGGGTGTTGGTTGACCAGTTTTTCTATCGTTCCGTGATGCCACAAGAGCTACACTCAGACCACGGTAGAAACTTCAAGTCTGCTGCATTCTGTGAGTGCTGCAAGCTATTGGGGATCAAGAAGACCAAGACGACCCCACTAAGGCTACAGTCAGATGGAATTGTGGAGAAATTCAGTTGGACCCTGGGACAAGAACTGGCCAACCATTGTGCAGAGGGACGGATGGAATATGACCAGAAATTACCTGATAGCATATCGGTCTGCATCTGACGAGTCTACTGGCTACACCCCTGCAAAACTGATGCTGGGCCACGAGTTACAGTTACCAGCAGTTGATCTGTTAATGGGAAGACCACCTGATGAAGAGCTGCCTTCAGGAAAGACTGGCTGAAATACACCATCAAGTTGTCAGGTGAAGTGATGAAGCACAGGTATGATGCCAAGGCAAATGAGGTGAGCTTCAAGGATGGTGACAAAGTTTGGACATACAATCCTCAGCTGAAGAAGCGACAGTCACCGAAGCTGCAGAGCCTGTGGGATGGGCCTTACACTGTGATGGACTGCCTATCAGTCTTAACGTATCGGATTCGGGGAGCCAGGAAGTCTCGCCAGAAAGTGGTACACATAAATCGTCTGTGGTCGTACCATGGGCCAGGACAGTACAGCCGGGACATCCCTGAGGGATCGTGCACACCCGTAGGAGATGAAGCACAAGAAGATGGCAACAGTTTCCCTAGGGAAGAAGTGAATCAGGAAGAAGACCAAGTCATTTCAGGAGTGGACTGTGTGGAGGAGCAGGGACGTCGTTGGAAGCGACATAGAAGGCCTGACAAGTCGAAGGACTATCTTGTGTATAATTAAATGTTGGATTATGTTTGTAAATATTGTGGAGTTTTGTCAGCACGACAAAAGGATCAGGGAAGGGGTAGTGTTGAGCAGCAGAGTGTTAGCTGGGTGGTACTTGAAGGTTCCCAGTGGTTCACGCATTCTCAGTCAGTTATAAGCCACAGTTGCCAGATAGCCTGTTGCTGTGAGCGGAGGTATTTTGTGAAGTCGTGCATTAACTTTTATTCGTTTTCTCTCTGTAATGTTTTATTTGGATGATTATGTAATATTCAGATTTAATTTCAGCTTGTGTGCATTTAGAGTGTTACATAATGTAAGGAAGCTCTGGAATATACTGGATGTCTCTGACAGAAAACTGTTGTTGCTAGGAGTATGTAGTAGAACATTCGAGTTTCGAGCAGGTTATAAACGGATGGGGGGACAGAATAAAGAAGTTTCCAGTTTAGTTTCACTTGTAGCTTTGTGAGGTTAGTATAGTTCTGGATTTGTGAAGCAGACAGTGTCATTACTTGGATGACAAAGGCAACGAACGTTAGAAACCTGTGTTATTACGACGCCTGAACTGATTTTGTGTACACTGAAAGGCTGACCCTTCGAAGAATGATTCACTGGGTAATGTCCTCCCTATACTGAGGTACTGCTGTTGGAGCCTGTGGCAGTGTGGGACGAGGACGTAACTATGCTGATCCCCGCAACTGAGCCCCACTATGGAAGATGGAGACGATTGATAAAGGATCAGCAATGTAAATGCCATTGTAGTATTGACTTTCGAACTAGTGTAATTTTAAGGAAAAAAAAGTCATATGGCTGTTTCTTCGGTGAAACTAAAAGACAGCTCCCCTGCATAAAATTTACAAATGTTTTCTTTTTTCAATAAATTATAACGTAATTATCAGTGTTATACCTTTTAAAAGTTGCAGAAAGGTGAAATTTTGAAGATAACTAACAAACCACTAATTTTATATGAGAAGGGAGGCAAGCGGCCCCCCGCCATATCGGACCCATAGGTTGATTAGGCTGCGTAGCCAATCCGTCACTAATCGTTCTTCCCTGCTAACTTAACCTTATATGACCTACCCTAAGCTAACACAGCTTAACCTAACCTAATCCAATTAAACCTAGCTAAATTAAAACTAACCGAACTAACCTGAATGATTTGGGGACGAATGAGTTTTTGGTCCCAACTGACCCATTGCCCTCTGTCGACGCCACCGCCGACGTCAACTTCGCGTTCTTGAGTAACTTTATTTTCACAGAATTTTAGTGTCATGAATTAATTATACAATCTTTAGTTACATAAATATTTCCGCAGAACCGTTGTGTTATAAGTAAATTTACACTGATGAAAGATAATGCCTCTCATAAAATTTTCATCATTTGTTAATGGGAGCTCTGCTGCCGCTCGTCCATATATTTCATTAACTTGCTGAGTTTGATGTCTGGTACCTCACCTTGTCCTTTGCAGGGAAGGAAGGTCTATACCTTAATGACACCACGAACTATAAGAAATACTTATAAAACTAGAACTGATACTGAGAATATCATATTCTTGTACCGTTTGGTGCTACAAAAAATAAAAATTGTGTGTGTGTGTGTGTGTGCAGTCCATGGGGTTCGCAAGGGGCTACATCACAACTTCAGTCCTTTGGCTGAGGGAAGTTTGCATGGTTGAATAAAACAGTTCGTCCTAAGCCAGAAGAAAACTTTCTTTATCCTCAGCTGAAAGGCTCATTGGGATGATTTTTGACATATTAAGGGTCATATGTTTCTCCTGAACAGTGTAACTTCGTGTGGCGTTAGCCGGAATATAATACGAAGTAGCAGATGGCAGCTAAACTCTCTTTCTCTCTCTCTCTTTCTCATCAGCTCAAGACAATTTCATTTCCTAGACAGCAGCCCTACTCAGACTTAAACTTTTTACGCCTATTATCTTTTTTTATTTTATTTATATATTTATTTATCTATGTATCGTTTATTTTGGCCCAAACGACTTTATCCAACATAAGAGAGATGCTTTGGACGGGGGGGTCTGTACAGGCTTCACCGAGGGCTGCAAGAATAAACTAGCAAACCCCCTTCACTGGATTTAAGGAGGTCAACTCTAGAACTGTCTCCCTCTGTCTGTATTTCGTACTGCCTATGACCTCCAGTCTTCCAAACGCAGTCGAAATGAATGGATCTTGAATTTGGCTCTGTTATTTTTTTCCTCTGGGAGGGAACAGTTTGCTGGCTCCTGGCCTTTGCTTCCTTCTTTCGTCCATAAAACACTACGGAGATGCAAAGTTCTATAAAGGATCAGATACTGTACTGATATCCATGTTGTCTCTTCATTCCAGTTAAAAACCTGTCTGTCTGGCTAACTATCTATCTGTCTGTCTGTCTGCCTGTCTGTCTGTCTGTCTAACTATCTATCTATCTGTCTGTCTGTCTACCTGTCTGTTATTTCTTTAGTCATGCAGTGTAAATGAACATAGATACTGTATACTATTTAGCAAACATTCTCTCTCTCTCTCTCTCTCTCTCTCTCTCTCTCTCC
>JAGKTI010013215.1:11234-23390 GCA_018397915.1 Birgus latro
CTCTCTCTCTCTCTCTCTCTCTCTCTCTCTCTCTCTCTCTCTCTCCGTCTATCAATATATGTCTGTCTGTCTATTTGTTTATTTATTTATCTCCCCATCTATCTTTTTATTTATCTGTTTATCTATCTATTTATATTGGTATCCTTACGCATCCACAGTAAATGAAAATAGATACACTACTTACCAACTATCTATCCATCTGTCTGCCTCTGTCCATCTGTATTGTTTTCCTTTGGCTTCCACAGTAAATGAGAAAAGATACACTACTTAGCTACTATCTATTTACTATCTATGTATCTATCTGTATTACTCCCCTTGGCATCTACAATAAATGGAAATACATATACTACATAGCAACTATCTATCTGTCTATCTATGTACCTGTCTGTATCACTTTCTTTGGCATCCACAATAAAAATAAATAAATATACTACTTACTAACTACCGGTATCTATCTATCTATCTGTGTATCTGTCTATGTATCTATCCATATGTATCTATCCATATTACATCCTCAATAAATAAATATACATATATTCGTACTATTCCCTGGAATAGAAAAGGGGTGATAACAAAGGGGAATACTTGGCTGCCAGGCGTAGGGCTAAAAGAGAGGGATACAGGGCAAAATCAGAGTCTCAGCGACTTTTATGGGATAACCTAAACGGTGTTGAAAGGAAGAACGTGATATTTAAGGTGGCAAATCAGATAAAGAGGAAATACAAGGATTTCATGGGCAAGCAGTGTGTGAAGACTGATGAAGGAAAGATAATGGTGAACAGTGAGGATATTAAAGACGCATGGAGAGAGCATTATAACCGGTTGCTGGATGAGGAATTGGACTAGAATAGGTAAGGTTTGGAGTCAGCGGATCCAGTGTTTGGCCATTGATTGATGCTGTTACTGTGAGCAGGGCAATAGCCAGGATGTAGGTATGGAAGGCGGCAGGTGTGTCTGGGTTGACTGCTGAAATGCTGAAGCCCTCAAGAGATATAGGGGTGGGGTTAGTTACTGACTTGATAAATACGATTATATATAAGCGTGTTGTCCCAGATGATTAGTTGAATAGCGTAATTGTAAATGTGTACAAGGGAAAGGGTAATGCCCTGGAAAGAGGAAATTATAGAGGAATAAAGCTTCTGGACCAGGTATTGAAGGTAACAGAGTTCTAGAAGGTATGATTATAGGAAAAGTAAATATTGATGAGCCGCAGTTTGGGTTTATGCCAGGCAAAGGGACCACTGATGCCACATTCATTGTTCGACAACTTCAGGAAAAATACGTAGGAGGGAAAAAGGATCTATACTTCTCTTTTTCTTTGAGAAGGCCTTAAACTGAGTCCATAGGGAGGTGGTGAAGTAGGCAATGGAATGAGGAGTGGCTGGTTTATGTGGTTATGGCTATGCATGTGGGTGTTCGCACACAGTTCAGAGTGAATGGAGATTTGAGTAATTAGTTTTCCGTGAATGGTGGTGTGCAGCAGGGGTCAGTCTTGAGCCCCTTGTTGTTTATCACGGTGCTTGAAGCACTTTCACGTGACTTTAGAAATGGGTTCCCGTGGGAAATGTTGTATGCCTATGATTTGGTGTTAACTGCAGAGAATGAAAGGGAGACATAGGAAAGATTTGGGGAGTGGAGAAATGGTATGGGACACAAGGGATTGCGACTTAATGCAAATAAAACGAAGGTGATGGTATCTAGGAAGTGTGGTAGTACTGTCAGAAAAGAGGGAGAGTGGTCATGTGCAGTTTGCCACAAGGGCGTGGGAAGTAATTCTATCTTGTGCAATGTTTGTGACAAGTGGACGCATAAGAGATGTAGTGGAACCATAGATAGACTGCAAGATAATGCTGATTTCATGAGTGCGGTTTGTCTGGAAGAGCATGTGGAGATTCTCAGGCATGATAGGATTGTCCTTGCTGGTGAGTCTCATGAGTGTGTGGAAGAGTTCGTTTTCTTGGGAGATATGTTGCGTGCTGGTGGTAGGGCTGGAGCTAGCTCTGTGACTAGAGTAAGGAGTGTTTGGAAGAAGTTCAAGGAGCTGTTGCCTCTCCTGACATTGAGAGGGCTCTTCCTCCGTGCTGAATGATCTTTGTATGCAGCATGTGGTAGGAGTGTAATGCTGTATGGTACTGAAACCTCGGCAGTAATGGAAGATGATATTCGCAGGCTCAGAAGCACAGAAATGACAATAATTTGGTGGATGTACAGTGCGTTCTTGAATGCGAGGCCTGGGGGGACAAGGTTTACGATAGAAGAGTGAAAAAGAAGAATGGAACTGGATTATATTAGTGTTGTGAGGAGGAGAGGTATATTGAGATGGTTTGGGTATGTGGAGAGGATGAAGGATAACAACTGAGTGCAGAAAATGGGAAGTATGAACGTTGGAGGTAGGGTTACAAAAGGCAGACCGAAAAAGACGTGGAACGAGGTCATACATCAGGGATAAAAAACTGAACAGGGAGGCTGCTAGAGATCGAGGAGCATGGAGAGCCATCATTATGTGGCCAAGACTGATGCATACAAGCATGTTGGAGCCTTTATAAACGAAACGAAGGGGAACGAAACGAATACTCTTTAACAACTCACATCCGAAAACCGAAATCACCTGTAGGTTATGACATCACATTACTGGTCCAATTCATATTCGCGTCGATGAAGGAGGTTTCTTAATGTCGGTTCCTAAGCTATTTATTTTGCTTATTTCTCCTTGCTGTCCTCTTCTGTTTCACTTGAATAAATCTAATACCACCCTACTCTGCATAAACAACACACAAATTGATACTAACCAACGATATACAAAAATAAATCACCGAGGAAGAGATGTTAGGGAGTTTCCTTAACCGACAAAAATAAGGACCCACGGATCGTATTCTCGTCGGTTAAGGAAGCTTCCTAACATCTCTTCCTTAGCGTTTCATTTTTGGATATGGGTATTTAATATATCCTTTTGTACGTTATTTATGCAAAGTATGGCGATAATGGATGGGTAAAACAGAAGAGGACAGTAAGGTGTAATAAGTAAAATAAATCACTTAGGAAAAGGTGCTTTGTAGCTTCCATAACCGACGAGAATACAGGAACAAGGCTCGTATTCTGGGGGTTAATAAAGTTCCCTAACACCTCATCCTTAGCGATTTTTTTTTTTTTTTTTGAGGGGGGAAATGTTAGATTAATATCCATTTGTACGTTATATATGCAGAGTATTGCGATATGAAAAGGATTTGTGTAATACAAAAGAGAGCAGTAAAATGTTGACACAGGCAAAGCTACGCTGCTGCAACCTTACAAGCACATACCCCCCACTTCCCTGCACATCTAACCAAGCGCATAACAGCCCCCCCCCCCCCCCGTATAACACAGAGACGTTAAACCTTTAAAATTTCAGTAGTTTATCCATGGTAATTATGACTCGTACGTTTTTCAGTTAGGCAGCCATTTCTTATGATTACATAATAGGTACAGTCATGAAACTTCATACATACAGTAATTAGATATTCATATAATCATTTATCATATATAATTTTGGCCACCTAGGTGCAATAATTGCAAAGTTTTTAAAGAAAATTGCTTTCTGCTCTTCAGATTCCTTCCAGAGGTCGCACTGAAATCTCTTTTTTTTTTCTTTACTTTTTCATTATTAAAAAGAAAAAAAAATAATTAGGACACAGTATTCTACCGTACCCATCAAAAGGCACCAGTTCATCATAAGACGCAAAACTATGTGAAATTTCATGACTATAGTCAATACACTCTGAGTTCTGGCCTGAAAACAAAATCTTTACGCCACCTATTGTTGTTGATCCCATTGATAACAATTCCCTCTCTGACTTTGTCAGGTGGAGAGTAATAAGCAAAAGAAATCACTTAGGAAAAGGTGTTAGGGAGTTTCCTTAACCAACAAGAATACGGGCATCTTGCATCAACACATTGCACCATTTTGCATCAGCGTTGTGCTTTTAACTTTTCACCCTCCACCTGACGAAGTCAGAAGAGGGTGTTGTTTTCACTGGGATCAATAGGTGTCCATCCGTAGAGATGGGCAGCAGCGTGGATGGCCGGGCGTAGAGATTTCATTTCTGGTCCAGAACACAAAAGTATTCACTAAAGAGTCATGAAATTTCACATAGTTATGTGTCTTATAGTGAACTGGTGTCTTTTGATAGGTATAATGCTGTGTCTTAAGTGTTTTTTTTTTAAATAATGAAAAGGTAAAAAAAAAAAATACAGAAATTTTTATGCGACCTGCACAAGGAATCTGAAGGGCCCAAGTTATGCGTCCTCAAGGCGTTCTCCGTACTCCCAACTTTAAAAGAAGAGATTGGGGGGGTGAGGGCAGTTATGCGCTTCATCAGGTGTGCAGGGAGATGGGAGGTATGTGCTTGGTCAGATGGAGGGTTGGAACAGAGTAGTATCGCCTGTGTTTTAAGATAAAGCTACGCAGGCAAAAAAATTCTAGTAATGTTGAAGTATTGTTCTAGATGGGAGAGAAACAGGTTAGAACATGATTTTTTTATTTTCTGTAACGTTTCGGACTAATCTGAACCCATCTCCAGAGATTTGTGAAGCCTGAAGCATTAAAGGAAATAAAGAGTTCATACCTGTATCTCTTTCCCAGCCAACATTTCCACTTGCCACAATGGATCATCTACATCGAAGTATTCTGTTTTGGTGCACGATTTAGAATGATGTGGACATCTGATGAACTAAGAATTTCACGAACGTATTTGTCTTCGTAAATTTCCTTTCAGAAGATAAAAAAGAAATAATAATACTGTCGCACCCTCCCTTAATACAACAATGATATTTACCTCGGGAATATTATCCTCCCGTATTTATTACTTTGGTAGCGTGAAACATTAGGCACTGGCATGCGCGACTTCTATGTTCACTATTCACATGTACTCAGAACTGGGAACTGAAAGAAATGAAAAATGATATGGCTTTTCTAGGCTTTAATTATCAAAAAGGTATCTATAATATATTTACACATAAAAATCATGAGGTATTTTCCCACCTCAGTTCACTTCACATAAAAGTTCCGTGCTGGATACCGCACTTAAAAGCACTCTTTTATTCTGGGCTTTAAAGTCAACCTTATATATTTAATCCTTTAAATACACACTAGTGCTGTTATAAGTAAAGCACTCTCTTTTATTCCCTTATTGATTATGTTACACTGTTACATTAGTACAAGAAACATTTAAACATTAAAATCTTCTCTCCTTCCGTTTCTTTCTAAGTAACTAGGAGTCTCTACAAGTCCCGACGACAGACAAATAATAGCACTGTTCACAAGTTGTACCCGCGATTACACAAGCCTGTACTTTTACTCACTGTCAACAGAAGTGCTCTCATGTCGCCCCTGGAACTCTACTTCCTTTCGGCTTCACAGTTACGTCATCGTGACGTTTCCCGCTGCCCCGGGCTGCGTCTCCCCGTCACGACGTTACTCTCTGCTCTGACACTCCACTACCCTATCTGCCCTGTCCTGGCCTCAAGGGTTGCCGATGTTCACCAGCAGGTCACATGGTTGCGAGGTGGGTGATGGCCTCGCCCACTCATCCACCACCCTCATCCACACGTCATCCGCGCGTCATCCACCGTAGAGGCTCGAGCAATTGCAGAAGTCAGCATGCTTCCCACGGTGGTAAAATGCAGAGGTCAGCACGCGTTCCCACCCTGCCCGACCTCTGTCCCAGCACCACTCCTCTGACTCTCTTTCTCTCTCCTACTTTCTCTTGCTTTCTCTCACTTCCTCCCCTTACTCCACCTCCCTATACCTATTGTCTGCAGCTATATGTGGAGCTGACATCAAACTCCCTGCTCTCTCTCTTCCGTCCGTGTATCACCCTAAACTCACGTCCACAGGTGTACTCGTATCCACACCTGTTACAGCTGTGTGTCTGCTTACATCTGCCCGACATTTCTCCCCCCAAAGATGAAATCACACGTCCGTGTCGTGAGTAGAGCATGGCGGGGTTCTGTGCACATCGACGTCTGAGTATGGACCCAAGCCTGCAACATGTTCACTCACAGCCATTGGTGTAACACTTGTAAAGAATATTTGCGGACAGGAGAACCAGAAAGAGAGCTATTCCAGCATGGACATAGTACCAGAAGAAAGTGGAGGAACTGAAGGGTTTGAGAGGTTCAATTAACTGCAACTGACTTTGATATTTAAGGAGATCATCCAGAAACAGAGGAGTAATGTTAAGGTTAGGTCCTAAAGTGGGTAAGTCCTTGATAGCCGTAAGTTCAGCATATGTGAGTGAGGTACTGAGGTTTAAGAGATGGGGGTAGACAGCGAGCTTAGTTTCTACTGTAAGAGTTGCATAAGCAGGAAGAGTCAAGGCCTCACTGTGAGCACTACAGCCATCTCCCAAGACCAATTTACCTACTCCCTTAACAATTTGCACTGTCTTCCTAATAGGATTTACTGCGCATTTCAACGTGAATTGCAAAGGCTGTGCCGTGGAGAAACACCAGTGGTTTTTCAGTTTCACAAAAACTGGACTGAACGAAGTTAAGATTTCTTTTCTGCACAGCCTTGTAGCATTGTTTCAGTTAAGAAAAGAATCACTCTCACAAGAAGAAGTTGACACGTGGTAAAGTGATCCCAAAGGTTCACAGATCACCAAGTCCTGGTGGTCCCTGCAACTGGTGAAATCTTGAAACAGCACATAATGGAGGCGGTCTTCCGTGAAAGCAAGGAAGTTAAAACTGGTGAAGTACTCTCACGTAGACCTCCGTAGCAGGCACACTGTAAGGAAGTGAGGTTATCCTAAAGATGTCAAATACATCAGAAGGGTCACCTAACACTGGTATTAGTAAATAAAAGCACACAGCTGACATGTAACCTCGAGGTACAACTTTGATGATATCACGGTACAGTGCTAGATATTCTGGCCTCGCTGGGAAAAGTAGACCCGGCTCCTTGAGTGATATATTCCCCAATAACTCCAACAAGATTTCGTTAGGGACAATATCTAAACTCAGCCTAGCCTGAAGCATCTCTTGTATGCCCAACTTAATTCTAAAATGATCAGCTATGATGTCAGACAAGGCGAGTTGAAGGTTAAACAAAGCCTCATACATCCTTACTTCATTTTCCAACTCTAAGGTCTTCAGTGAATACAATCGTATGATACTGTAAGAAATGTTTGCAGCCTTCTGTATCTTCAACAGTGCTGCCTGCATGTGTGACACATTCCTTATTGTGCTATTCAGTACCTTGGAATGAACATTTAATACTGATCTCTCCTTCTCTGACATCGTCTCATGAATGTCATCAACCTGTTGTTGAGTAGCTGTTCCATACAAGACATTGGCAAATTGCCCGAATATGTCGATCGCACCCCTCCTGGAGCGCGACGACTCCATGGATGATCTGACATGAGATAGTCTATATAATTCCTCAACTCCTGATAACGAGCATCAAATTCAATTTGAAATGCATGCACAGTGTTCTGTAATGAGGCAACTAGAGCGCTGCCATTATCCATGTGGCCTACATTCCACAAAATGGCATCACTCAAGTCGCGAGCAACAAGTAACGGTTGGAACAATTCCTCCTTATTTAGTACAAATGGAACTACATAGTTATTCCCTGTGATCATCAAACGACCCGCAGGTGAAAACACCAATCCTAAGTTGGCAGGTGTCACCTCTTGTGGTACTATCGATTCCAATTGAGATGGACTCACCCAAACCCAAGCAATCATCTGCAAGAGATTCGTAAAACTATAACCACAAGTTCACCTGACTATCATTTATTCACTTAGTAAACACTACATGTCTCCTGTTTCTTCCTCAGTCACTTCAGTCTGTGTTTCAGTCACACTAGGTGCCTCTGCTTGTGCAGTCTGATACTCTATAGGTCTATCCATACACAACGGGTAGTCTGGGACACTAGAATGTGACCGCAAACTATATCTGCAATGTGGTGGAGTATGAGGTGTGGAGTGGTGTGGTTGGGGAGGTGAGGGAAGCGGTGTCTGGCCTTGACGCTCAGCTGTGGCCGCACTCCGCGCACTCGCCGAGTTGCCAGTTACACCATTACCTATAGCTTGACTCACTTGTGGAGAAGGCAAACTAAAGTCAATTCCAGGCCCTGGGATACATTCTTCCTCATTTATTTCCTTACCTTCAGTTACCCCTTTATCCCTAGTCTCTCCACCTTCATGAATAGGATAAGCCATTCTCGCAATACGATTTTGCTTCCTTGTAATACACTCCTCCTTGACAACTTTCACCCTGTCAGTGTGTAAAGTGGTTACTTTCCCCCCTTGTATGGGACGAACTTTGATGACAACATCATTTACTCGATCAATTACACGATAGGGTCCTGAAAACAAAGGTTGCAATTTCCTTGCCACCCCCCCTGGTAGGAACAGTCTTCACATAGACACGGTCCCCTACCAAAAATGGTTTTATTATACATCGCTTCGCCCTTCTGTTCTCATTCTCTGTGCTCGCACGATCGAGAAAGTCCTGGCATCTTTCGAAAACCTTTGTTGCCATGGCGGCAAATAAATTAGGTATATCCTCAAGGTTGTACTTCAAAGATGGGTCTTGCACTACATGATAAGGCATCTGTGGATCTCTGAGAAACAAGAAGAAGTAAGGAGAAACACGGATAGTCCGATTATATCCAGAGTTATAGGCCATCATAGCAACTGGTACCATTCTGTGCCAATGAGTAGCGTTTTGTTCCACCATGGTACGTATTATTTGAATAATGGTACCATTTGCCCTCTCCACCAGTCCATTAGAGGATGGGTGATAAGGAGTAATGTTCACATGTTTCATATGCAACAAACGTGCCAATTCCTGAAACACCTTGTTAACAAATTCAGTACCCCGATCAGTGACTAATTGTTGTGGAGTTCCGTAAATACAAATGACTCGCTCCACAAACACCCTAGCCACCTCTTCGGCAGACTTAGACTTTAATGGTTCCGCGATAAGAAATCGAGTCATCGCATCAATGAAAGTTAAGACATAATAATGCCCTTCCTCTGATCTATTTAGTGGACCAATCAAATCCATATGACACCTGACCCATGGTGCAGCGACATCCGGGAAATGGAGAAGCAGGCTTGGGGCGTCCCCAAACGCTTCGAACCTATACACTGGGTACACTGTTTGCAAAATTCCACGACATCCCTTTCCATCTGGGGCCAGTATGCAAACCGTCTCGCGCGAGTTAAAGTAATCTTGGTTCCACCATGACCAGATAACGGTAAGCAATGAGCAAGTCTAAGTGCACAGTGAATGCTATCTTCTGGGACTACAATTTGGAATACTTCCCCTATGCCAAATGACCGACTCTCCTTCTTATAGAGCAAACCGTCTGGCAACAAATGAAAGCAATCCAATTTTGCAGGCAATTTTGGTACCTCTGTGATCTCATTCCGCAAATAACTCTTTAATTTACCCCAAACTGGGTGTGAATCTTGTTGTCGCCTTATCTCAGTGACATCCCAATCTATTGTGTCTACTTCCACAGTGCCTGAACTCACAAGTAGTGCAACTTCATCATCATTAGACTGAGTCGTTCTCAAACGGGATAGGGCATCCGCTACAGTATTCTGTTGTCCTGGTAAATATTCAGCCTTGATGTCATATTCGGCTACCTGGATTTGCCATCTTGCAATCCTCCCTGAAGCCGCATTTACATTAAACAACCAAGTAAGGGGTCAATGATCGGTCTGAATCAATAACTCATAACCCAAAATAAGTGGTCTGTTCACCTTCAAGCCATAAACAATACTCAACGCTTCCTGCTCAGTCGTAGCATAGTTCAACTCTGCTTTGTTTAGAGCATGGCTGAAAAAAGTTAATGGCCGAAGGAACCCTTGGTCATCTTTCTGTTGCAAAACTCCGCCAATCGCCGTACCGCTGGCGTCCGTAGTTAACACAAAAGGTCTATCAAAGCAAGGAAAAGCTAGCAATACATCTTCCGCTAACTTCCACTTAAGTTCACAGAACGCGCGGTCTGCCTCCACACTCCACTCCACGCGCTGTCTCGTATTCTTCACATCTTTCTTCCCACGAGTAAGTTTCATGAGTGGTGCCGCTATCTGGGAGAAATTTTCCACAAACCGGCGATAACAATTTACTAACCCCAAGAAACTCTGGCGTTCTTTCAAAGTACTGGGTACCACAATATCTTGGATTGCACGGATTTTCTCTGGCTGAGGGCGTAATCCCTCTGTGGTGATGACATGGCCTAAAAAGGATACTTCCTGTTTAAAGAAACTACACTTCGGCAATTTAATAGTTAGCATTGCCCCTTCTAGACGTCCCAAGACCTCATCTAGGTTATGAAAATGAGCATCAAACGTTTTCCCGTAAATAATGATGTCATCCAAAAAAGTATGGGTTATCTTTCCCGTGAGACCAATCATGACTTCATTAATTATATGCTGGAAAGAAGCCGGCGCATCTTTTAATCCAAAAGGAAGGTTACAATATTCCCAGTGCCCTTCAGGTGAAGAAAAAGCTGTAAGAGGCTTAGACTCCTCATCCAAAGATATCTGGTGATAACCCTGCTTTAAGTCTAGATTACTGAAGTACTTATTCTCACCTAACTGTGAAAGAATATGCTCAATATTGGGCAAAGGGTAAGGATCTGTAACTATCTGCTTATTTAAATGTCTAAAGTCTAAGCAGATCTGCAAACCACCATCCTTCTTAACTACTGGAACTAGTGGTGAAGAATAAGGTGAACGAGAAGGCCTGATAATCCCCTGTCTACGTAAATCTTCAAGTTGCTTACGTACTTGATCATGCCACTTCATTGGTATACGGTATGGCCTACGGTTCACTACCGGTCCATCCGCACATCTGTGATGATAAAAGTATGGTGAAGTAGTCAGTGGGTCCTCGGGTAATGCAAACACATTTGGGTGTGTCCTTATTAGCCTTTTTAATGCTTCATTTTCCCGGCTAGAATGAATGGTCATCTGATCTACCTCCGTGTACAGTTTCCTGAGTCTATCCTCACTCATTACACTAGTGATCTGATCTCCCTCTTGACTCACTTGCTCCTCCCCCCACCTGACTTCTTCATAAGGAGATACAGAACCTACCCTAAATTCCCCATCTATAAATATCCTGTCAAGGGTTAAATTCGCATACGCGACAGTGAAACATGTTCCTTCCCCAGTTGCCCCATTATCCACTGGACTTACAATACCTGGCCACAACACTGCCGAAATTGAACTACCAGAGTTTGGCATAAACATTCCTACCTCCCACCCACTTAACGCTGTCTTTAACGTTATTGCTCTGTATGTGTAAGGTTCCAGAATGTCTGTCTCATTCGTGACACAATGACTTGTGATGAAGGAACTGCTTCAGTTATCACAAAAGAAGGATTGAACTCTACACGAGAAACACTCCCTCCCTCGGTCACCAAATCAAGTTCCTCTTCCCCGACCTTTATACATAGCGGGTTGGCAGTGATACTTAGGCTATGTGCGAATATGAAATCAACTCCCAAAATTATGGAAACGGCTGAGGGTAGGTCCCTCACTACCACAAATTCCTGATTATATTTTCTGTCACCTAATTCTACCTGGAAATTCACTAATCCCAATATGTCCATTGCATCACTGCTGGCGGACACCAAACCACCGCCTCGATAAGGTCGGAGATTAGTATCGGGCCCTGACGCAGTTTCATAGGTCTGTTGGCTACTCAAAGATTTACAAGCTCCTGTATCCAGAAGTATCTCACAATGTAAATTCCCACACATGCCTTTTACCACCACCAACTTCGCTACTTCATCACTTGTAGTGACAGTTACTAAGTTCCCCAGCCCGATTCTTTCGGCTTTTTTTTTTCTTCATCGGGTGACTTAGTCTTTTTCCAATTACACTGAGCTGTACTATGTGTAGTACTCTGACATTCCCTACATCTAGCTACTGGCTGTCCGGGATTATCCACAGGGACTCCGCAGTGCTCAGCTCTATGTCCCGTCATGGAGCAATGAAAACATCTGATCCTTTTCCTCTGCTCCTGTGACAAATTATCATACTTCCCCCGTTGGAGTGGCCTGTCCGCGCGACATCATTTAGCGAAGTTCCCTGGCTTCCCACACCTACGGCAATCATTATTGTCAGGTAAATTAACACGGGAACTTGCACC
>JAGKTI010013216.1:0-10312 GCA_018397915.1 Birgus latro
CCTCCACAATCACGCCTCCCACCCCACCCTCCACCAACTCCACAAACGCACTACACACACCCCACTCACCCCAGGCGACCTCACCCCCCACCCCAGCACTCACCACTGCACCGCCATCACCAGACATGAAAGCCCCACCATCCAACCGGAAAACCCCGTGCCCACCCCAGGCCACCTTACTCCGAGGCCAGCCCTCCTCACCACCACCACAACCAGAGCTGCCTGTCTCTGCCGCCCACCAGCAAGATACAACCCGCCATCCGCACCTGATTCCACCTCCCCATCTCCGACCTCCTCACCTCACCTTACACCACCTGCTGCCACACCGCCTCCAAGCCAACCACCACACCACCCACCAAACACAACACCCCCCACCACACCACCCACCAAACACAACACCCCCCACCACCCTGCCAGCACACCCACATTCTCCAAAATCACCATTCCACAACACCACCACTACTCCAGCACCAAGGACCCCGACCCCCAACACCACACCACCCCCGCCAGCATCTAGCCCATCTGGCCCACTCACCAAATCGCCCACACGACCCGGCACAATGCCCCCACGCCCATCACCAACTACCTCACCAACAACACCCGCATGCTACATACCACCCTCGGCCAACACCACCCAGTCATCCATGCATGCCCACACCCCACCAAGACAAACTGCCCACACCCAGCCTCATTCCCCACCCGCCTCCTCACCTCCAACACCAGTCTTAACCACCATCAGGACACGCTCAGGGTGCCTATCACACCCACCGGCCAAATCCACCATCTACCACCTCCAGCCACGGGGCCGTGACTTTCACCCCCGCGATGGTGGTAAAATGCACACCGACAACGACACCACCAGCCACCAAAACAGGGAGGAAATGCTCACCTTCCAGGTGACTTGGCCTTCCGGGCCACAACGGCTTATCTCACTCTCTCCCGTAAGCCCCTCCTCCCTGCAACTGGACCAGACCCGAGGTAGCAGTCCAGGTGCATTACTCTCCACCCGTGCCAGCCCTCATCAGTCTTGGGTTGGGACTTGCACCTTAGCATTCCCATGCAGCAGCACAGCAACTTCCACCGGAACTGCTGGCGAGGAAGCGACCACCAGTTCTTCCTCAACTGCTATTCTCCTTCAGAAGCAGAAACACGGTCACGCCCGCCAGGTAGACATACGTCAGGGCGTCCACCGGATCCCTTCTACCAGCCCTGGGATTCATAGCACTCACCGGGCACATCACTGCAGTGTCACTTGCCGGGTACACTGCGACTGTGCCAGCCCCCCAGCAAAAGCGAGGTAGCGCCTGCCAGGCATGCCCCACTGAGAGCACCCACGTCCGCCGGAACTTCCCCTTCCTCCCCTCTGTCAGGGTGCCTTGGTAACGCCTGCCGGGCTTGCAAGGCTCAAGGAGCATCTGTGGGATCTTCTCCTCTCCTGGCGTGGAGTTACGGCAGCGCCCGCCGGGCCCGCCAAGCTGAGGGTGTGAGCTCTGGCTCCCCCTCTTCCACGAAGCCGGAACCTCCCGAGGGGGAGTGAGACTCCGGCTCGGTCCGACTCTCCTGTGGCTGAGTGGGACACCTCTCTCTCTCCCCTACAGGTATAGCATGTGACAAGCAAGACACAGAGGTCCGGTCAGTCCAGCTGCCTCTCTCCCGACGGTCAGCGCTGACGGACTCCCTATGGCACCCAGGCCGCAGGTGACTCCTGAAAACTTCTCCCTCCCGAGACCGCAGCACTCCGCCCGTGACGGGCACCCCCTCCTCCTCGGACTCTCCTGAGGAGCCTGACGTCCCCTGCACCCCGACCACCACCTGTACACCAGACCAACCGCCTCCTGGCCCTCTTCGTCCCTAGTCCCGAGGGCCCCAGTGCTCCGGAGGCTGCCTCCCAACGTGAGGCGATGCCCCCACCTCTAGCCGGCCTCCCTCCTGCCCCGGGCCGACACCTGAGCCTCCAAAGAGTGTGAGAATGCTCTCTCACCCTCACTCTCCGGCAGTCACTCCTTGTCGTGTGTGGGACTCCTCGACTTCTCCCCCAGTGTCCCCTGAGTGTACCCTCTTCCCCCAGTGAACAATCCCTTCCTCACTCCTCCCCGGTGTTCTCGCGCCCTCCCCAGTGCCCTGGAGTTCTCCCCAGTGTCCTTGTGTGTTACCCAGTGCAAGTGAACCCAACAGTGATATCCCCAGTGCCTTTCCGTAGATCCAAACGCCTACCCCAGGTTCAGTGCATGCCTCGGTAATACGAGGGAGAAATCTGAAAGACAGGTGTGGGGCAAGAACTTACTGTGTAGCTCTAAGACAGACACGCAGTGTGCCACAGACTCATCATACCCAGTGTGCCACTCTATTATATTTTGTAACTTAAATTGTTGTAACTAAACTCTGCAAGTGTCACGTGCAGTGTTCCATATTGTATTGTTTATCTAAATCTGGTCAATATATGTGCTGTACTGGTTTGCCTGTGTTTATGCCCTGTTCCTTTGGAAACTGTTCTAACCCAGTCAGGTAGTAAAGGACCCCAAAGCTTGTGCCTGTGACTTGTGGTGTGAGGAGTCGTGCCCTAAGACACAATGGTAAACCTGAGGTTGAGCCTGTGTACTTACGGAGCGAGAGGTCGCACCATAAAAACGCAGTGCATAACACCCTTCTTCAGTCCGCCATCGATGCTGCCTCTACACAGACTACTGCTCATTGTTTTCGTTTGTCTAAATCCTGTGTGGTGACGTTTACTCTTTCGCAAACCACACCACTGCCTTCTCTGCACTAATATAACATCCCTTTTACCCACCTATCCACTACCACATTTCCTGGCCTCACATTTGACTCTCAGTTCTGTTGGAATGCGCATATCTCCTCCCTCAAGTCTTCTACCTTTCATCATCTTCATTTGCTGCAAATGCTGTCTCATCTTTCATGGGGCGGTGACAGTTTCACACTGCTTCATCTTCACTGTCTTTATTCTTTCCAAACTCGATTATGATTGCCAGGTCTATTCTTCGGCCTTCGCTTGCACTCTTTCAAAGCTGGATTCTGTTTATCATAATGGTTTTCGTTTAGCTATTGGTGCTTTTCGGTTGAATCATGCTACAAGTCTTTATGCTGAATCAGGCATTTCCCCATTCCCTTATCATCATTCTCTTCTCACTATCAGGTCCTATACTGTACACATCTCCTTCAGTTGTCTACAAATACTGCAAGTTACTCCATCCCCCTAGCCTTCAACACTCATTTCACTCAGTCTCCCATCTCCTTCTCCCATTCCTCCTTCGGGTCCCCACCCTTCTTCAGTCTACTGATTTTACCATTCTTCCACTACATCCAGTTTCCTTCTCACCCTGGCTTCTGCCTCCTGCTGTCATATGCCCTTCTTTTCTTCCTTGTTCTAAGTCTTTTCTTCATCCAGATACCCTTCTCTCCCTTTTTCTTGAACATATGTCGCGTCACTCTTCTGCCATGCATATCTTTACCGATGGCTCAGAATTCTGTCATGGTGTTTTGTTTACTGTTCTGTTCCCTGACTCCTCCTTCCAAAGTACACTTCCCTCCACTGCAAGTATCCTCACTGCAGAACTGTATGCTACTCTTTTTGCTCTGATGTCTTTTCCGAAGTTCTCTTTCTCCGCCTTTATCTTCTCCGATTCTCTCTGTGCACTCACTTCCTGACACACCATGCCTTCTCATCCTCTAATCACCCAAAATCAGGAGTGGCTGTTCTGCCTTTCTTTTAGAAAAAAGTCAATTCACTTCTGCTGGGTTCCTAGCCATATTGGGATTACAGGTAAAGAACAAGTTGACTCATTGGCATTACTCATCTGCAATCTCCTCTAGGTCCTCCCTCCACCCCATTTCTGCCTTTCATTGTTTCCTCTTCTAACCTGTCTCTTCTGTGATCGTTAGCAATCCTTGTGGAACCAACAGGTTCACAACAAACCTAATAGTGTTAAACCCCCTGTTCTTCCCTGGCACACATCAACCCACCCCAATCGTCGATGGGAGACTAACATTGCTCATCTTCACTTTGGTCATACCCGCATAACTCATGGTCATTTGATGAGCCATGACCCTCAGCCCCGTCAGCTCACACTGTAACTGCCCTATGACTATCCATCATCTTTTTCTTGACTGCCCACCTACATTCCGACATCTCACAGCATTCCCCTTCCTTTCCTCACTATGATGGCCCCCACAACTTACTGATTTCCTATGTGACTTTCCCACTGTTCCTATTAACAATATTATCACTTTTCTTACTGCACTTCATATCATGCCAGTACATCTAATATAATTTTTTACCCCACACCCTTCTACCCTAGTGCCATATAGCCGTATTATGGCTTGGTGCTAGTTCTTTATTATTCCTTCCTTCTTTCCTTCAAAAGGAGTAATCTACAGAGAGAAAAGTAAACTGTACCTAATCCAAGCTTAGAGCTGTTAGCCAATAGTTGGAAGTGGGAAGAAGTGGTGGAAAAACTGGTGAACATACTGTATGTCCCTGACTAATTTAACCTCTTCAGTCCAATGATATATAATTCTATTTATTCTTATGACACACTGGAGAGACTTTTCTAACTGGAGGGGTAAGATATATGGCAAGTCTCTCTGACACCTTCACTAAATGCAGTTAAAATGAATAAAATAACCTGGATGTAGCAAGGGTAAAATGAAAAATACATAATTGGATTTAAGGTGTTAGGCATCTAACAAGCACATACCTCAAACTGGAAAGCATATTAATCTGCACACTGAATAATCAGATACAGGAATATAATTTGCAGTACCCTGACAAGTTCAGTCAGTTTCATATAAAACAATTGTGTGCAAAACACATATCCTTAGGATGTAAGATGTTGCAAATACTGTACTTTACTGTAAAGCTTATAATCAAGACAACACACAAGATCTTCTCAACTGTATTGCTAAAACTAAATGCATACAAGTGTGAGCAAACCCTTCATATCTTACAAATCATTTATGCAACCCTTGCGATGGTAATATGTAATCAGCTTGCATTCCACACCAGTGGGTAAGTGACATTATAAGAGTGTCAGACATGTTCCACCATCATCACGTGCTTCAGAAATTACTGTCGAAATTAAAGGTTTGTTCATACCTTCATGCTCTCAGTATGAAGAGTATTGTATGGTCCTTTATTTTCTCCCTAACTAAGGAGGAAGGCAAATAATATCATATCATACAACAGTCACACAAGAAGAACAATGCCATATAACAGGACACAATACTGGCGACCAAAAACAGATTGTGTTACTATTACACTATTCCCCACATCCTCAATATATACAGGCGTGGACAAAAGAAAGACAGATGCTACTTTGGCCTGAATGCATAAAAAGTGGGTCATTTCTGGCTAATGAATTACTGTGGGGGAATGGGAGTATAGTAACATCTTCCCCTCACTTACCCTTACCTGATAACATTCTCCAACTCTCCTCCCTGTAGCTAATCAGCCAGAAATGAGCCAGTTCCTGTAAATCTGGGCAAATGCAGGGTCTAGGTTCCTTTTGTACATACCTGTACAACTTCAGGCTGCATAGCATTATTATTCATATGCATACCTAACTTAGTTATAACCCTTTCGTGTTTATGGGTGCGGTGCAAATTTCAACTGCTCATTACCATTTGACACAGGCTGCGTCTGCACACATTTCAATCGCTCATGACCATTTGACGCTGGTTGCGTCGAACTAAATGGCCCCTGTTTTTTTGGTTATAGAACGATTTCTGGGCGAGAACAAAGCACTACTTACGTCCCCATGTAACCCTCCACCACGCTCAACCAACTTCGCACCCAGCATCGCCCCACTGCCCCAGTCAGTGTGCTGCAAGCCTTGCTCGAGCATAAGATAATTTCCTTCCGCGTTCCGTAAAAACAGCCCTAAGTGACCTACAGTAATTCTTTATACACCAAAATGTAGCCAAATAAATTCCCTAAAACTTTTTCTCAGTTACATTTACCATGAAAATTGTTTCTATGAAAAAAAAAAAATAAAAGTAAATACATTAAGGCATAATTTATACTCAGTTGATCTGTTTTACAACACCATAAGCAAGTACATTGATTCAGGACTGTGGTGAAAAAATTACGATTATCGAAGCATAAATAAGGGTGTGAGGATAAATTTTTTATGAACTGCTGAGTGTGTGGGAATAGCACAGTGACAGAGGGGGGTCTCTCAGTGTGTGGCCTTGGGCGCTGAGGCCCACCTCTTGAGTACTCGCTGGCGGTAGGACGCAGCCTGCGTTGAATGGTAAGAGAGGGTTAAATACAACAAAATAATATAAGAAAATTATACAAAATAACGGTGAACATCAGGGTAAAAAAAAAAATAAAGGGAAGGGTCTAGCTGTACAGCGTACAGGCAGTCCTCATTCCAGGAGTAATGGATATATTCCAAAATATCACTTCTTCCATACAACTGATATTCCAAACTGGGTGAAAGTTGCAGATTACATTTAACCTGCCGAGTCCCGACCAGTTTTTTACCCAGCCTACCCCCAGATCCCGACCGATTTTCGACTTTTTGTTTTTTGGCTGAAACCTTCGCTTTTGGTGAGAAACATCGAAAATTCATAGTGGAATTGCGATCCTGAGGTAAAAAAATGTTGATATAGGTGTCACTCAACCTTACGTTTTCCTTCGTTTTCAGGGTACCTGGCTAAAAAAAAAAAAAAAATTATGGAAGGGTTAACTAATTCGTCACTTTAAATTACGCATTTATTTCATTTATTTGGTACGAATTTATGTGTAGTAAAAGTCTATATTGGTTTTCACACAATAATATAGGCGTTTATAAGCATTGTGCAGTCACCAAAAACATCCACATATGGCACCTTCCTTTACGACATTACCACCTCATCACTTCTGTTTGTTTCTACCTCTAGCTTCTTTGTTTCTTTGTCCTCCACCTCAGGAATCACTTTCACCATGAATTTCGTCATTGCAGAGACCGTGGGGCAACATACCTTTACTGGCTAGGTTACTGCTAACAGGTGAATTGCCCAGTGTGGGTGGGAGGGGGGGAGAATGGGGGGTTAGGAGGGGCCAGGCAGTATCCCCGCTTGACAGCAGGTAGAGAAAGGTCTCCCACATATGCCTACCAAAAATCACCCGTGAATGTTGAAAAATGTGCACAAAATGGGCCTTCCAATTGCGTGACGTACGATGCACGTCGTTGGGTCCGTCCGCAGAAAAAAGTAGCGACGTGCATCGTACGTCGCTGGGACTCAGCGGGTTAAAGTTAATGATGATACTGTATTTTAATTTTCAATTCTTCTGAAAATTATTGTGAACATAATAGGAAAATAAAAGCAACGGCACAAAATGACAAACAGTACACCCTCGATATAACAAACTAATTTGTACCAGACCCTCGACGTTAAAGCCGATAGTTCGTTAAAGCCTAACACCATGCTGTTTGGTAATTTTCCAGGTGTCGTGGCTTTTACCGAACAAGGATTGCTAAATACAGGATCGTTCGGCCATACACTCGTACACAATAACATACAGCTAGGTCTAAATGGCTCTTTCTCAATAAATATTCAAATTACTAATTTATATGTTTATTCTTACCTTTCAGGATGTAATAGCACTGCAAAAAAAAAAAAAAGACTGCAAGTAGGCCTTGGATAAATCTCCGTTCATTTGTCAGTGTTTCCAGTGAGTCCATTCGTTTTCTGAACAAAATTCGTTACATGAACATACTGTCTGGCCACCTCAAGGTGGTCATTAAAACTGAAATTTGCTAAAAGAGGGTTTGGTATATTGCAGGTGTACTGTAACAAATACAGTACTTTTTGTATCATTAGGCAAGCCGTAAATCAGACATCTGCAGGAAACTGTCAGCATTACACGTAAAAGCTGCATGCAGTGATCCTTTGGTTATTACGCACTTGGTTATAGCATTTTTTTTTTTTTTTAATCACTGCTAGATGAAAATCTGCACTCCTTTTGTTACGGCACTTTTTTTTTTTTAAATAAAAAACTCATTATTGCACACCTGAGCTGGTTTCTGCTGACAATGGTGGTACAAAATCTGTGGTTTCTGATGACTCTGAGGGATTCAAAGATGAGATCCTACTCAAAGAGTTAATCCCACGTGGTGGAGATCACTAACTCTCTACCCCCTAGCCTCAAAACCCCTTACCTTAAACCCAGCTCAGGTCTTTATATGGAACATGTTTCTACATTACTGTGTTCTTTTTATAATTCTATATTTACCAAACCATGCCTATGTATGTTTCTTATACTTACAAGAATATTGTGTATGTATGTAGTGTGTCTAATCTGTTGTAAATTACAAGTAGGGTTTCCAGTACCAATTAGGATAAATCCCATAGATTCTGTGCTTTGGTTATTGTGCAATTTCATTTATCATGCACTAGGTGTGGTACCAACTATGCATGATAACAAAGGGATCACTGTACTTATACACTATGATTAAACTCTTTATTTATTTAGGAAAATCAACCAACTGAGAAAGATACCAGTCACCGATTGCCTTTGGCGAAATCATGAGATTACATGTTAAAACAAAATTTAATGATTTCCTAACCTAGTGTTTAACCTACAGAGTATATCAACAAAATGTAGGTACTTTAACACTACCATTGCTAACAATGTTTCCTGACGGTATTCTGTAGCAGTACCCCCATTACTAATACATGTCACAGTTATACTACTCAAACTAGTCAAAGACAGTGTTCCTTTTTACTGCCCATATTATTTTCACAACCAAAGTGCATCACTCACATTTACAAGGCACACAGTGCCCCTCTTTACTAACAGGGGTAACAGCTTTTCAAGCTTCCAACTACTTCTGGCTCATATGACAGACAACCTCCAACACACTGGAGAGCCAGATTCCTACACTACTCTCCCACAACCTTTGCAGGACCACACAGTTTCTCATGTAAATGGCACTCAAGATTATTTATACTATGCAATTAAAAGAAATATCTAATTGGTACCAGACCCTTAATGTTAAAACCAATAGTTAGCTAAAGCCGAACACCATGCTGTTCGGTAATTTCCCAGGTGGCGCAGCTTTCACCAAAGATTGTTAAATGTAGAGAGTTGTTCGGCTGTGCACTCGTACACAATAACATACAGCTAGATCTTGAATTTGGCTCTCATTTGTATTGTTTTTGTTTTTTCTTGGAAGGAACAGTATGTGGGCCCATGGCCTTTGGTTCCCTCTTCCTTGCATTAAAAAAATAAATAAATAATAATAATAATAATAATGCTCTATTTATGGTTCCTCTCACTATGCCGGTCACCCAACGACTGATGCGGCATTCTGTGGAATGCTGTGTGTGTGTGTATGTGTGTGTGTAGGGACACCACGCTGGTCGGTGTTTCCCACATGTCCATTCTTTCACCTTACAAAATTCATTTCATGAACATAACATTTGGCCAGCTCAAGGTGGTCATTTAAACCAAATTTGTTAAAAGAGGATTTGGTACACAGAGAGTAGACCAGCATGCTCTCCAATACAAGTTTCTCTAACTGTCAACACCAAACTACATACACGCTACACACTACACTTCCTTTTCAAAATTTCTTCGAAATGGCGTACAAAAATCATGCCTCAGAGTCCCCAGGGGGGGGGGACTATAAATGCCCCCACCATCCGCCCCTCTCCCGGTGACGACTCAAAGAGCTGCCTGGAACCACTCTCTAACTCACTCCTTCTTCATTTCTGTAACATTCGCGGCCTTTCCTCTAACTTCCACGCTGTCCAGCACCACCTCTTCTCCTCTAAACCTCACCTTCTCTTTCTCACTGAGACTCAGCTGTCTGAGGCAACTGACAGCAAACCCTTTTCTGTATCCTCCTACTTTCTCTATTCTCGTTTCAAAGCCAAAGGTGGCTGTTGCGTATATGTACGCAACGATCTATCTTGCTCTCATGTTCCTGAACTTGATTCTTATGAATTCTCTACTCTCTGGCTTCGGCTTTCCTGTCATTCTCTGACTAAATATATCTGTGCTGTTTAATTATCTCCTAATTCTACTGACTACCAAAAATTCTTTGACTATCTTACTTCTACGATGGAACACATTCTATCCATTCCTCCTTTCTCTGAAATCTCCATTCTAGATTTCAATGTTCACCACCACCTTTGGCTCTCCTCTCCTTTCAGTGATCCACCTGGTGAACAAGCCTACATCTTTTCTATCCTTAATGACCTAGAGCAGCTTGTACAGCACCCTACCCGTATCCCTGACCGCCTTGGAGAGAGTTCCAACATACTTGACCTTTTCCTAACAACTAATCCTTCTGCTTACACTGTT
>JAGKTI010013217.1:0-10235 GCA_018397915.1 Birgus latro
CCTCCACAATCACGCCTCCCACCCCACCCTCCACCAACTCCACAAACGCACTACACACACCCCACTCACCCCAGGCGACCTCACCCCCCACCCCAGCACTCGCCACTGCACCGCCATCACCAGACATGAAAGCCCCACCATCCAACCGGAAAACCTCGTGCCCACCCCAGGCCACCTTACTCCGAGGCCAGCCCTCCTCACCACCACCACAACCAGAGCTGCCTGTCTCTGCCGCCCACCAGCAAGATACAACCCGCCATCCGCACCTGATTCCACCTCCCCATCTCCGACCTCCTCACCTCACCTTACACCACCTGCTGCCACACCGCCTCCAAGCCAACCACCACACCACCCACCAAACACAACACCCCCCACCACACCACCCACCAAACACAACACCCCCCACCACCCTGCCAGCACACCCACATTCTCCAAAATCACCATTCCACAACACCACCACTACTCCAGCACCAAGGACCCCGACCCCCAACACCACACCACCCCCGCCACCATCTAGCCCATCTGGCCCACTCACCAAATCGCCCACACGACCCGGCACAATGCCCCCACGCCCATCACCAACTACCTCACCAACAACACCCGCATGCTACATACCACCCTCGGCCAACACCACCCAGTCATCCATGCATGCCCACACCCCACCAAGACAAACTGCCCACACCCAGCCTCATTCCCCACCCGCCTCCTCACCTCCAACACCAGTCTTAACCACCATCAGGACACGCTCAGGGTGCCTATCACACCCACCGGCCAAATCCACCATCTACCACCTCCAGCCACGGGGCCGTGACTTTCACCCCCGCGATGGTGGTAAAATGCACACCGACAACGACACCACCAGCCACCAAAACAGGGAGGAAATGCTCACCTTCCAGGTGACTTGGCCTTCCGGGCCACAACGGCTTATCTCACTCTCTCCCGTAAGCCCCTCCTCCCTGCAACTGGACCAGACCCGAGGTAGCAGTCCAGGTGCATTACTCTCCACCCGTGCCAGCCCTCATCAGTCTTGGGTTGGGACTTGCACCTTAGCATTCCCATGCAGCAGCACAGCAACTTCCACCGGAACTGCTGGCGAGGAAGCGACCACCAGTTCTTCCTCAACTGCTATTCTCCTTCAGAAGCAGAAACACGGTCACGCCCGCCAGGTAGACATACGTCAGGGCGTCCACCGGATCCCTTCTACCAGCCCTGGGATTCATAGCACTCACCGGGCACATCACTGCAGTGTCACTTGCCGGGTACACTGCGACTGTGCCAGCCCCCCAGCAAAAGCGAGGTAGCGCCTGCCAGGCATGCCCCACTGAGAGCACCCACGTCCGCCGGAACTTCCCCTTCCTCCCCTCTGTCAGGGTGCCTTGGTAACGCCTGCCGGGCTTGCAAGGCTCAAGGAGCATCTGTGGGATCTTCTCCTCTCCTGGCGTGGAGTTACGGCAGCGCCCGCCGGGCCCGCCAAGCTGAGGGTGTGAGCTCTGGCTCCCCCTCTTCCACGAAGCCGGAACCTCCCGAGGGGGAGTGAGACTCCGGCTCGGTCCGACTCTCCTGTGGCTGAGTGGGACACCTCTCTCTCTCCCCTACAGGTATAGCATGTGACAAGCAAGACACAGAGGTCCGGTCAGTCCAGCTGCCTCTCTCCCGACGGTCAGCGCTGACGGACTCCCTATGGCACCCAGGCCGCAGGTGACTCCTGAAAACTTCTCCCTCCCGAGACCGCAGCACTCCGCCCGTGACGGGCACCCCCTCCTCCTCGGACTCTCCTGAGGAGCCTGACGTCCCCTGCACCCCGACCACCACCTGTACACCAGACCAACCGCCTCCTGGCCCTCTTCGTCCCTAGTCCCGAGGGCCCCAGTGCTCCGGAGGCTGCCTCCCAACGTGAGGCGATGCCCCCACCTCTAGCCGGCCTCCCTCCTGCCCCGGGCCGACACCTGAGCCTCCAAAGAGTGTGAGAATGCTCTCTCACCCTCACTCTCCGGCAGTCACTCCTTGTCGTGTGTGGGACTCCTCGACTTCTCCCCCAGTGTCCCCTGAGTGTACCCTCTTCCCCCAGTGAACAATCCTTTCCTCACTCCTCCCCGGTGTTCTCGCGCCCTCCCCAGTGCCCTGGAGTTCTCCCCAGTGTCCTTGTGTGTTACCCAGTGCAAGTGAACCCAACAGTGATATCCCCAGTGCCTTTCCGTAGATCCAAACGCCTACCCCAGGTTCAGTGCATGCCTCGGTAATACGAGGGAGAAATCTGAAAGACAGGTGTGGGGCAAGAACTTACTGTGTAGCTCTAAGACAGACACGCAGTGTGCCACAGACTCATCATACCCAGTGTGCCACTCTATTATATTTTGTAACTTAAATTGTTGTAACTAAACTCTGCAAGTGTCACGTGCAGTGTTCCATATTGTATTGTTTATCTAAATCTGGTCAATATATGTGCTGTACTGGTTTGCCTGTGTTTATGCCCTGTTCCTTTGGAAACTGTTCTAACCCAGTCAGGTAGTAAAGGACCCCAAAGCTTGTGCCTGTGACTTGTGGTGTGAGGAGTCGTGCCCTAAGACACAATGGTAAACCTGAGGTTGAGCCTGTGTACTTACGGAGCGAGAGGTCGCACCATAAAAACGCAGTGCATAACACCCTTCTTCAGTCCGCCATCGATGCTGCCTCTACACAGACTACTGCTCATTGTTTTCGTTTGTCTAAATCCTGTGTGGTGACGTTTACTCTTTCGCAAACCACACCACTGCCTTCTCTGCACTAATATAACATCCCTTTTACCCACCTATCCACTACCACATTTCCTGGCCTCACATTTGACTCTCAGTTCTGTTGGAATGCGCATATCTCCTCCCTCAAGTCTTCTACCTTTCATCATCTTCATTTGCTGCAAATGCTGTCTCATCTTTCATGGGGCGGTGACAGTTTCACACTGCTTCATCTTCACTGTCTTTATTCTTTCCAAACTCGATTATGATTGCCAGGTCTATTCTTCGGCCTTCGCTTGCACTCTTTCAAAGCTGGATTCTGTTTATCATAATGGTTTTCGTTTAGCTATTGGCGCTTTTCGGTTGAATCATGCTACAAGTCTTTATGCTGAATCAGGCATTTCCCCATTCCCTTATCATCATTCTCTTCTCACTATCAGGTCCTATACTGTACACATCTCCTTCAGTTGTCTACAAATACTGCAAGTTACTCCATCCCCCTAGCCTTCAACACTCATTTCACTCAGTCTCCCATCTCCTTCTCCCATTCCTCCTTCGGGTCCCCACCCTTCTTCAGTCTACTGATTTTACCATTCTTCCACTACATCCAGTTTCCTTCTCACCCTGGCTTCTGCCTCCTGCTGTCATATGCCCTTCTTTTCTTCCTTGTTCTAAGTCTTTTCTTCATCCAGATACCCTTCTCTCCCTTTTTCTTGAACATATGTCGCGTCACTCTTCTGCCATGCATATCTTTACCGATGGCTCAGAATTCTGTCATGGTGTTTTGTTTACTGTTCTGTTCCCTGACTCCTCCTTCCAAAGTACACTTCCCTCCACTGCAAGTATCCTCACTGCAGAACTGTATGCTACTCTTTTTGCTCTGATGTCTTTTCCGAAGTTCTCTTTCTCCACCTTTATCTTCTCCGATTCTCTCTGTGCACTCACTTCCTGACACACCATGCCTTCTCATCCTCTAATCACCCAAAATCAGGAGTGGCTGTTCTGCCTTTCTTTTAGAAAAAAGTCAATTCACTTCTGCTGGGTTCCTAGCCATATTGGGATTACAGGTAAAGAACAAGTTGACTCATTGGCATTACTCATCTGCAATCTCCTCTAGGTCCTCCCTCCACCCCATTTCTGCCTTTCATTGTTTCCTCTTCTAACCTGTCTCTTCTGTGATCGTTAGCAATCCTTGTGGAACCAACAGGTTCACAACAAACCTAATAGTGTTAAACCCCCTGTTCTTCCCTGGCACACATCAACCCACCCCAATCGTCGATGGGAGACTAACATTGCTCATCTTCACTTTGGTCATACCCGCATAACTCATGGTCATTTGATGAGCCATGACCCTCAGCCCCGTCAGCTCACACTGTAACTGCCCTATGACTATCCATCATCTTTTTCTTGACTGCCCACCTACATTCCGACATCTCACAGCATTCCCCTTCCTTTCCTCACTATGATGGCCCCCACAACTTACTGATTTCCTATGTGACTTTCCCACTGTTCCTATTAACAATATTATCACTTTTCTTACTGCACTTCATATCATGCCAGTACATCTAATATAATTTTTTACCCCACACCCTTCTACCCTAGTGCCATATAGCCGTATTATGGCTTGGTGCTAGTTCTTTATTATTCCTTCCTTCTTTCCTTCAAAAGGAGTAATCTACAGAGAGAAAAGTAAACTGTACCTAATCCAAGCTTAGAGCTGTTAGCCAATAGTTGGAAGTGGGAAGAAGTGGTGGAAAAACTGGTGAACATACTGTATGTCCCTGACTAATTTAACCTCTTCAGTCCAATGATATATAATTCTATTTATTCTTATGACACACTGGAGAGACTTTTCTAACTGGAGGGGTAAGATATATGGCAAGTCTCTCTGACACCTTCACTAAATGCAGTTAAAATGAATAAAATAACCTGGATGTAGCAAGGGTAAAATGAAAAATACATAATTGGATTTAAGGTGTTAGGCATCTAACAAGCACATACCTCAAACTGGAAAGCATATTAATCTGCACACTGAATAATCAGATACAGGAATATAATTTGCAGTACCCTGACAAGTTCAGTCAGTTTCATATAAAACAATTGTGTGCAAAACACATATCCTTAGGATGTAAGATGTTGCAAATACTGTACTTTACTGTAAAGCTTATAATCAAGACAACACACAAGATCTTCTCAACTGTATTGCTAAAACTAAATGCATACAAGTGTGAGCAAACCCTTCATATCTTACAAATCATTTATGCAACCCTTGCGATGGTAATATGTAATCAGCTTGCATTCCACACCAGTGGGTAAGTGACATTATAAGAGTGTCAGACATGTTCCACCATCATCACGTGCTTCAGAAATTACTGTCGAAATTAAAGGTTTGTTCATACCTTCATGCTCTCAGTATGAAGAGTATTGTATGGTCCTTTATTTTCTCCCTAACTAAGGAGGAAGGCAAATAATATCATATCATACAACAGTCACACAAGAAGAACAATGCCATATAACAGGACACAATACTGGCGACCAAAAACAGATTGTGTTACTATTACACTATTCCCCACATCCTCAATATATACAGGCGTGGACAAAAGAAAGACAGATGCTACTTTGGCCTGAATGCATAAAAAGTGGGTCATTTCTGGCTAATGAATTACTGTGGGGGAATGGGAGTATAGTAACATCTTCCCCTCACTTACCCTTACCTGATAACATTCTCCAACTCTCCTCCCTGTAGCTAATCAGCCAGAAATGAGCCAGTTCCTGTAAATCTGGGCAAATGCAGGGTCTAGGTTCCTTTTGTACATACCTGTACAACTTCAGGCTGCATAGCATTATTATTCATATGCATACCTAACTTAGTTATAACCCTTTCGTGTTTATGGGTGCGGTGCAAATTTCAACTGCTCATTACCATTTGACACAGGCTGCGTCTGCACACATTTCAATCGCTCATTACCATTTGACGCTGGTTGCGTCGAACTAAATGGCCCCTGTTTTTTTGGTTATAGAACGATTTCTGGGCGAGAACAAAGCACTACTTACGTCCCCATGTAACCCTCCACCACGCTCAACCAACTTCGCACCCAGCATCGCCCCACTGCCCCAGTCAGTGTGCTGCAAGCCTTGCTCGAGCATAAGATAATTTCCTTCCGCGTTCCGTAAAAGCAGCCCTAAGTGACCTACAGTAATTCTTTATACACCAAAATGTAGCCAAATAAATTCCCTAAAACTTTTTCTCAGTTACATTTACCATGAAAATTGTTTCTATGAAAAAAAAAAAATAAAAGTAAATACATTAAGGCATAATTTATACTCAGTTGATCTGTTTTACAACACCATAAGCAAGTACATTGATTCAGGACTGTGGTGAAAAAATTACGATTATCGAAGCATAAATAAGGGTGTGAGGATAAATTTTTTATGAACTGCTGAGTGTGTGGGAATAGCACAGTGACAGAGGGGGGTCTCTCAGTGTGTGGCCTTGGGCGCTGAGGCCCACCTCTTGAGTACTCGCTGGCGGTAGGACGCAGCCTGCGTTGAATGGTAAGAGAGGGTTAAATACAACAAAATAATATAAGAAAATTATACAAAATAACGGTGAACATCAGGGTAAAAAAAAAAATAAAGGGAAGGGTCTAGCTGTACAGCGTACAGGCAGTCCTCATTCCAGGAGTAATGGATATATTCCAAAATATCACTTCTTCCATACAACTGATATTCCAAACTGGGTGAAAGTTGCAGATTACATTTAACCTGCCGAGTCCCGACCAGTTTTTTACCCAGCCTACCCCCAGATCCCGACCGATTTTCGACTTTTTGTTTTTTGGCTGAAACCTTCGCTTTTGGTGAGAAACATCGAAAATTCATAGTGGAATTGCGATCCTGAGGTAAAAAAATGTTGATATAGGTGTCACTCAACCTTACGTTTTCCTTCGTTTTCAGGGTACCTGGCTAAAAAAAAAAAAAAAATTATGGAAGGGTTAACTAATTCGTCACTTTAAATTACGCATTTATTTCATTTATTTGGTACGAATTTATGTGTAGTAAAAGTCTATATTGGTTTTCACACAATAATATAGGCGTTTATAAGCATTGTGCAGTCACCAAACACATCCACATATGGCACCTTCCTTTACGACATTACCACCTCATCACTTCTGTTTGTTTCTACCTCTAGCTTCTTTGTTTCTTTGTCCTCCACCTCAGGAATCACTTTCACCATGAATTTCGTCATTGCAGAGACCGTGGGGCAACATACCTTTACTGGCTAGGTTACTGCTAACAGGTGAATTGCCCAGTGTGGGTGGGAGGGGGGGAGAATGGGGGGTTAGGAGGGGCCAGGCAGTATCCCCGCTTGACAGCAGGTAGAGAAAGGTCTCCCACATATGCCTACCAAAAATCACCCGTGAATGTTGAAAAATGTGCACAAAATGGGCCTTCCAATTGCGTGACGTACGATGCACGTCGTTGGGTCCGTCCGCAGAAAAAAGTAGCGACGTGCATCGTACGTCGCTGGGACTCAGCGGGTTAAAGTTAATGATGATACTGTATTTTAATTTTCAATTCTTCTGAAAATTATTGTGAACATAATAGGAAAATAAAAGCAACGGCACAAAATGACAAACAGTACACCCTCGATATAACAAACTAATTTGTACCAGACCCTCGACGTTAAAGCCGATAGTTCGTTAAAGCCTAACACCATGCTGTTTGGTAATTTTCCAGGTGTCGTGGCTTTTACCGAACAAGGATTGCTAAATACAGGATCGTTCGGCCATACACTCGTACACAATAACATACAGCTAGGTCTAAATGGCTCTTTCTCAATAAATATTCAAATTACTAATTTATATGTTTATTCTTACCTTTCAGGATGTAATAGCACTGCAAAAAAAAAAAAAAGACTGCAAGTAGGCCTTGGATAAATCTCCGTTCATTTGTCAGTGTTTCCAGTGAGTCCATTCGTTTTCTGAACAAAATTCGTTACATGAACATACTGTCTGGCCACCTCAAGGTGGTCATTAAAACTGAAATTTGCTAAAAGAGGGTTTGGTATATTGCAGGTGTACTGTAACAAATACAGTACTTTTTGTATCATTAGGCAAGCCGTAAATCAGACATCTGCAGGAAACTGTCAGCATTACACGTAAAAGCTGCATGCAGTGATCCTTTGGTTATTACGCACTTGGTTATAGCATTTTTTTTTTTTTTTAATCACTGCTAGATGAAAATCTGCACTCCTTTTGTTACGGCACTTTTTTTTTTTTAAATAAAAAACTCATTATTGCACACCTGAGCTGGTTTCTGCTGACAATGGTGGTACAAAATCTGTGGTTTCTGATGACTCTGAGGGATTCAAAGATGAGATCCTACTCAAAGAGTTAATCCCACGTGGTGGAGATCACTAACTCTCTACCCCCTAGCCTCAAAACCCCTTACCTTAAACCCAGCTCAGGTCTTTATATGGAACATGTTTCTACATTACTGTGTCCTTTTTATAATTCTATATTTACCAAACCATGCCTATGTATGTTTCTTATACTTACAAGAATATTGTGTATGTATGTAGTGTGTCTAATCTGTTGTAAATTACAAGTAGGGTTTCCAGTACCAATTAGGATAAATCCCATAGATTCTGTGCTTTGGTTATTGTGCAATTTCATTTATCATGCACTAGGTGTGGTACCAACTATGCATGATAACAAAGGGATCACTGTACTTATACACTATGATTAAACTCTTTATTTATTTAGGAAAATCAACCAACTGAGAAAGATACCAGTCACCGATTGCCTTTGGCGAAATCATGAGATTACATGTTAAAACAAAATTTAATGATTTCCTAACCTAGTGTTTAACCTACAGAGTATATCAACAAAATGTAGGTACTTTAACACTACCATTGCTAACAATGTTTCCTGACGGTATTCTGTAGCAGTACCCCCATTACTAATACATGTCACAGTTATACTACTCAAACTAGTCAAAGACAGTGTTCCTTTTTACTGCCCATATTATTTTCACAACCAAAGTGCATCACTCACATTTACAAGGCACACAGTGCCCCTCTTTACTAACAGGGGTAACAGCTTTTCAAGCTTCCAACTACTTCTGGCTCATATGACAGACAACCTCCAACACACTGGAGAGCCAGATTCCTACACTACTCTCCCACAACCTTTGCAGGACCACACAGTTTCTCATGTAAATGGCACTCAAGATTATTTATACTATGCAATTAAAAGAAATATCTAATTGGTACCAGACCCTTAATGTTAAAACCAATAGTTAGCTAAAGCCGAACACCATGCTGTTCGGTAATTTCCCAGGTGGCGCAGCTTTCACCAAAGATTGTTAAATGTAGAGAGTTGTTCGGCTGTGCACTCGTACACAATAACATACAGCTAGATCTTGAATTTGGCTCTCATTTGTATTGTTTTTGTTTTTTCTTGGAAGGAACAGTATGTGGGCCCATGGCCTTTGGTTCCCTCTTCCTTGCATTAAAAAAATAAATAAATAATAATAATAATAATAATGCTCTATTTATGGTTCCTCTCACTATGCCGGTCACCCAACGACTGATGCGGCATTCTGTGGAATGCTGTGTGTGTGTGTATGTGTGTGTGTAGGGACACCACGCTGGTCGGTGTTTCCCACATGTCCATTCTTTCACCTTACAAAATTCATTTCATGAACATAACATTTGGCCAGCTCAAGGTGGTCATTTAAACCAAATTTGTTAAAAGAGGATTTGGTACACAGAGAGTAGACCAGCATGCTCTCCAATACAAGTTTCTCTAACTGTCAACACCAAACTACATACACGCTACACACTACACTTCCTTTTCAAAATTTCTTCGAAATGGCGTACAAAAATCATGCCTCAGAGTCCCCAGGGGGGGGGGACTATAAATGCCCCCACCATCCGCCCCTCTCCCGGTGACGACTCAAAGAGCTGCCTGGAACCACTCTCTGACTCACTCCTTCTTCATTTCTGTAACATTCGCGGCCTTTCCTCTAACTTCCACGCTGTCCAGCACCACCTCTTCTCCTCTAAACCTCACCTTCTCTTTCTCACTGAGACTCAGCTGTCTGAGGCAACTGACAGCAAACCCTTTTCTGTATCCTCCTACTTTCTCTATTCTCGTTTCAAAGCCAAAGGTGGCTGTTGCGTATATGTACGCAACGATCTATCTTGCTCTCATGTTCCTGAACTTGATTCTTATGAATTCTCTACTCTCTGGCTTCGGCTTTCCTGTCATTCTCTGACTAAATATATCTGTGCTGTTTAATTATCTCCTAATTCTACTGACTACCAAAAATTCTTTGACTATCTTACTTCTACGATGAAACACATTCTATCCATTCCTCCTTTCTCTGAAATCTCCATTCTAGATTTCAATGTTCACCACCACCTTTGGCTCTCCTCTCCTTTCAGTGATCCACCTGGTGAACAAGCCTACATCTTTTCTATCCTTAATGACCTAGAGCAGCTTGTACAGCACCCTACCC
>JAGKTI010013218.1:0-23388 GCA_018397915.1 Birgus latro
CTGATGTAATAACCCACTCTATCATCTCAGACTCTGACAGGAAGACCTTGCACCTGACACACCTTTCCAATTGAGAATCACCAGCACTTATCACCAACACTTTCCACAATGTTTTTTTTTTTTTATAACTGGAATCACATTACTTCACTGCACTGTACATAACAGTAAATTCCATCATCACACACATGATGAAGAAGGTGAAGAGCAGTATCAAGCACTGTAGGAGGTAGGGTATCACCACAAAAGCAGTCACTTCGGCTGCCATTGTCGGAGGTGTTCATGAGGCAGTAACTGAATGGGTAATGGCGACCGACAGACAGACGCCACGAGTGTAAACATAGCCGATCAGTGCGGGCGGGAAATTCAAACTGACACGGTCCCAAAAAATCGAAAATTTTTCGATTTTTTAAAAATTGTTTGGCATTTTGGGGGTTGGGCAGCCCAGAATATCCGAATAGTGAGTATATCCGAGTATTGGACGTCCGAATATTAGAGGGATTACTGTATTTACATTTTATGAGTCACTTTTCTAGACGTTGATGAGTGTGTGAGTCATGGTTGCAGTCTCCCAGACATAAGCCAGCCTGACGTTCTGGGCACCATGTTGTCACTTTCCTTCGTACTTGTTCACACCTGCTAGTGTTCATGCAGACATAGCAGAAAGCTAAAATGATGACATAGCAACCCCAAGTGTGAGTGGATGAATACACAAAGTTCTCGGGGCAGAATACAGAGCATAACTTTTGAATTAGAACCGTGGATTTTAAGAGGAACTCCGCAGTCTGTCAATAGGTCCATTCAGAAGGAACGTAGCAGTTAAGGGGTAACAGTAAATGTAAATAAAGAATGAGTGATCGTATCTAGGGCAAGTGGTGGTAATGTGATAGAAGAGGGAGAGTGGCCATGTGCAGTTTGCCACAAGGGCATGGGACGTAATTCCATCTTGTACAGTGTTTGTGACAAGTGGGTGATAAGAGATGTAGTGGTATTAGAAGTAGACTGCAAGATATTTCTGATTTCATGTGTACAGTGTGTCGGGGAGAGCATGTGGAGATTGCCAGGTATGAAAGGATTGAACTTGCTGGTGAGTATCTTGAGTGTGTGGAAGAGTTTTGTAATTTGGGAGACATGTTATGTGCTGGAGGTGGAGCTGGAGGAATGGTTGGAAGAAGGTCAGGGAGCTGTTGCCTCTCCTGACATTGAGAGGGCTCTTCCTCTGTGCTAAGAGATCTTTGTATGCAGCATGTGTTAGGAATGTAGTGGTGTATGGTAGTGAGAATATTCACAGGCTTCAAACGTACAGAAATTGTAGTGAGTAGGTGGATGTGCAGTGCGTCCATGAGTTCGAGGGGGGGGGGGGGCTAGGTTTATGATGGAAGAGTTAAGGTAGGATGGGACTGGAGTGTATTGGTGTTGTGATGAGGAGGGGTAGATTGAGGTGGGTTGGGCATATGGAGAAGATGGGGGATGATAATTGGGTGCAGAAAGTGAGACCTGGGACAAGGTCATTGAGTGTGACTTCAGGAATAAGGGACTAAATAGGGAAGCTGCCAGAGATCGAGCAGCATGGAGAGCTGCCATAAGGTGACCAAGGCTGAGGCATGCAAGCATTTTGGAGCCTTCAAAAATGAAGCAAAGTGAAATGAACCCAAATTCCAGACAAAGCTAGCTGGATGAAGTTTTGACTCACCAGACTTAAGAGTCATGGTATTATCAGCATCACCACTCCTCCTGTTTCCACAAATAAGGATAATTTCTATTTTTTTTTTTTTTATGTGTCTAACTCTGGGCATAGGCTTCACAACCTGCTATCAAGGCCCAGCAGTCCTCCTACATACCATACACCTCTCTACATGTCACCACTTTGGCGCTAACACCCACCGTCCATATTGAATACATGCTAGGGCTGTCTCATACAGGACGGGTGTATTGGTATTAGCAGGGGTATTTTTACGACATGTCGGCGGGTCTTCTGGTAGATCAGTAAAGCTTGATTTAATGAAATTCAAATCCTTAAACTGTTCCCTGCTCCAGCGGGGATTTGAACCTGGGTCTGTCGGGACTGCAGGCCACCTCTCTACTGATTGATCTTACCGTCATTCACCTGAAGTCTTATCTTTGCCATCCAGATTTTAACCCCCAAGTGCACCTTAAGTTTTCTGTAAGTTTGTGGGACATGATCAAAGAAAATGCCGCGAGGGCAGCCTGGACCCACGCTCAAAGGAAAACATTCCCAAGGATTTTATTTGCCCCAGAAATTGGTTATATAGGTATTTATTGTATATCATCATCTTTGCTGATGTTTATACTACAGTATGTGATAAGCTAATAAAAACACACAAAACTGATGAGTGAAAGTACCAAAAATGATGAGTTAAAGTACCAAAATGCAGTGAGAATACTGTTGTTTAACAGTGAATATAAATTCCCAACACCTTAGTGCAAAGTTTTGCCCACACCATGCAAGAGCTAAGTACATGTCTAGATGCGGAAGTTCACGAGCTTTCACATGATTTTGTCAGAATTCTGATATGACCAATGGTTTTTGGATAAATCACCGCCGCCGCCGCACCAAAAGAGTCGAGAGACAACCGTATTTGAGAGTTTTGACCTTGAAATAGACACCCTTCCCTATATGTACCGAAGGTTGATGCACTTCATGCTAAAACTAATTTTTGGTGAATATTTTTGTCCAACATTGCCTAATTGGCATCCTGTCAGACCAACACTGATAGTGCGTCAAAGTGAATCATCTGTTACTCTTCAGCCTAATGCCATTTTGAGTAATTTTGTGTCATCATGCACAAGGGGGTTAATATCTGCCATCAGGGATTCCAGTTACTTCTTGGTATCAATAGTATTTGTCATCTTATACATTGAATGTCATCAGCATAATCATTGGACAGATCATGTTCAAGTAGAGAGATAAACTACTTTTCTGTCTGTCTATTCCCAGATGCCCCAATCCCATAAAGGGTGGCCATAAACAAATTGTCTTCATGTTGCCCTGTCCCCCGCCATTTCGCTGCCCTGCTCCCAGCTCACACCCCCCCCTCTCTCATATACCTCTCCTCTCCATCCTTCCATCTCATCCTCGGCCTCCTCCTCCCTCTCCTCCCCTCCACCTCACTCACATACACTCTCCTTATTAGTCTTTCACTCTCCATCCTCTCCACATGGCCAAACCACCTCATTGTGTTTCTCCTAACACATCCTGTCACATCCTCATCCACACCACAACGCCCCTTCACATCCTCATTTGTCAGTCTGTCTCTCCATGTGACTCCACAGGCTCCTGTCATATAACTCATTTCCACTGCTCTCACTCTTGACTTCTGTCCCTCCAACAAGGTCCAAGCTTCATTTCCATACGATAGAATTAGTATCACATTACTGTCATGTAGTAACTATTTTTACTTCTATGCTCACTTCTTTGTTTCTTATCACTGCCTTCAAGGAACCAGCAACCATTCTTCCTTGTACCCTTTTGAGCGCTTCACCCTCTACACTTCCATCACACTACCCAAGGACTTAAACGCACTCACATTTTCCATTTCCTTCTCATTTATCCTCACTGTACATTCACTAACTTCACTTCTCTCGAAGACCATAATCTTACTCTTCTCTACATTCACCTTTAGATTCCATTTCTTACACATTCTCCCAAACTCATCCACCAAGCCTTGCAGCTCCCCTTCGTCCTCACTTAACATGAGTATCATGTGCAAACAACAATACAGGGAGTTTCCAGACACTGCCCTCTCTCATTAGGGCTACTCCAACATCCACTACCCGACCTTGTATCTCTTTTATAACCCCATCCATATACAGATTGAACAACTATGGAGACATGACACATCCCTGTTTCAATACAACCTTCTGTCAGAAAAATTCACTCAGTTCACTATCCACATGCACTTCAGCCTTATCACCCTCATACATACTCTTCACAGCATTCAGCAACTTCCCGTCTGCTCCATATATTCTTAATAATTTTCACAATCCTTGTCTATCTACCCTGTCATATGCTTTCTCCAAATCCATGAAGGCTGCAGACAACTTCTTTCTCTTCTCTAGAAACTTTTCCACTAAAGATCTAAGAATGAATGTCTGATCTACACAACCTCTTCCTTTCCCTCTTCTTCTCCAACTAATTCCTCTGTTATTTCCCTAACTCTATCAATAAGTATCCTACCATATACCTTTCCTTTTACACTAATAAGACAAATGCTCCTATGATTACCACAAACTTCTTTTTCCCCTTTTCCTTTGTACAGGGGAATGATTATACCTGACTTCCAATCCTTTGGGACTCTACCTTCCTCCTAAGCCAATCTGCACATCTTCCACATCCATTCTACTACTGTCTCTCCCCCATGCTTCAGCATTTCACCACACACTCCATCAATTCCTGGGGCTTTCCCCATTTTGACTTTCTTCATTGCTTCCACAACTTCCATCCTACTGATTTCTTCCTCTCTTCTCACATCCCTCCGTCTCTCCCAGCCATTCTCCAGCCACTCTGTGTTCTCAGTGTTGAACAATTCCATAATGTCTTCTCTCCATCTCCTCACTTTTTCTCCCATCTCCACTAGTAATCTACCATTTTTATCTTTCACTCCCCGACTAACTTCTTAGCCACCCTGTCTATCTCTCTTTACCTCTTTCCAGAACATTTTCTTACATACCCTTTACTTGACACTCAGATTCCTTCCAAATTCCTCATCCATTCTCTTCTTACTCTCTCTTACTAATCTTTTCACCTCCCTTATCCTCCTCAACTTTTTCCACTCCCCTGTTTCTCATCCACTCACTATATGCAGAATTTTATTCTCTTGTGCCACAGCCTATCTCACCTCTTCATTCCACCATGCTGTTCCTTGCACCCCCATTCGTCTTCTCTTCACCCCGCACTCCACCTCACATGCTGCACAGATTTCTTCTATGAATATCTTGCACACACCTTCCACGTCCCCCATCTTCTCCAATCCATATTTGCTCAATCGCTCCTCTACTTTTCTCTTATATTCTGCCTTTTCTTTATCCTCTTGTAACCTTTCCACCCTCCTTGCATATACTACTTCCTTCTGTCTTTCCTTTCTTGTATTTCTCCATTTCATTTGGACCTTGATTCACCCCACCACCAAATGGTTGTCAGAAAATCCACTTCCCCAACCTTTATATGCTCTTGCATCCGTTACACACCTTCTCATCCTTTTATTCACACACACATAATAAACTGCAAATAGAATGGAATTTAAAGCAGATCCTTGAAGAACTCCTAGACAGAAGGGGAACTGAACACGAATAAGTGTTGTCCACAACTACTCTCTCATATCTGTTAGACAGATACGACCAAAGGAGCCAAGAGCATCATCATGGACACCATAAAACTGTAGGTCATTTAGCAATAATTTATGATCTACTGTTTTAGAAGCCACAGACAGAGCCAACAGAAGCAAAAGGGAGGATATCCCACTGCAAGTGTTCGGAACCAAGTCATCATGAATCTTCCTTAGTGCAGTTTCATTTGAGATGGTATATCCTATATCCCGACTGAACAGAAGGAATAACTATTTTGTTCCATTAATGGCATGAGTTGATCTAGTATAGCCTGGTGAATAATCTTGGACAAGAATGACAAGTTGAAGACCTGGCTTCTTCAGTAGGGGCTGGACCAAGGCAAGTTTCTCATATTCCACCAAGTTGCCTTCTATGAATCAGCTATTTACCATCTTACAAATAAAGTCTGCTGCATATTTGTACACATCTTGAAACTGTGATGCATTGGATAGATCAAGTGGGCAATATGTTTTATTAAGATCTCTATAACCTTAACTCTGTTGACCTCCAGTGGATGAAATGATGAAAGCACATGGCTTCTTGTGCATTGTGATTGGAGTTCAACTGAGAAGTCCATACTGAAAGAGGCATTTTTTAAAATTCATTTCATGTGCGAGATATCTTAGTTCCAAAGAATGGAATAGAATCAAAAGCCAGTTGGGCATCAGATTCAGAAGTTGATTTATCAGTTATAGTCTTCTGACTGATCATGTTCATAACAGCAAACATCTTTTTTAAATCAGTATCACATGTTAAGTTTATCTCAACAGTCCTGTCGTAATTTTCACAGTACAGTTAAGTACTGAGAAATGGTACCCCCCCAAAAAAAAGTGAAGGATATGCTTAGTACTGTTTCTTTTGTGCAAAATTTAGATATGACACTAGATAGCTAGTAGGTGAATGGCTACCATTGACCCAGGGTGATCATTGCAATAAGTATGATGTTTGGCTACAACCTTAGCAGCTATTCACACAGTTACCACTTCTATTCGGGAATCAGAGTCCTTGCTGAGACTCTTAAATTGTTTGCCATATTATGTATATGTCTTGCTTCTTTTTCCAGACAGTTTCCAAGCAAACATTGTGGAGTTGATAACTTGTTATGGTGCTTGACTGGATCTTTTATACCCAGCCTTTTTCAATATGTGTTTATCAGGCCTGTCCTTGAAACTTTTTATTTGAGCTAACCCACAGTAACTGCACCTCAGAACACTGCACAATGAGTATCAGATGACAGGAAATGGGACTCTGTATATGAGATATGAGATACAGTATATGTAAAAGAGAGCCAGTGGAGTGATGTGCAGTGTACTTGAGTGGATAATAAAAGATCATAAGGCAACTAAATCATGCTCAGAAAATTCATGGAAATAGAGATACTTGAAAATACTTCTGAAAGTGATGTGACAGGCTGTGTCAGAAGAAAGCCACCTGTTGTACAGTATGGGAGAGAAAAGTAAAACCATATTACAGAAGAAAGGAGGAAATTAGTAACTGTGAGTATAAAAGAAGAATATTAAAATAAAAGGAGAGCCTTTCTGTCATGTCCATACCTTGTTGCGGGCTGCCCGGAAAGGACTAAGTCATGATGATGATGATAATGAGTTGATGACAGCATATTCTGTGGTTAGCATGCTGTATTTTAACAACTACTTTATACGACCTGCTTCAATGTGTGGATGGTAATTTTTTCCAGGAACGTATGGAAGCACAAATGGGCGTGTTTGTGTAGCGTGCCCAGCTGGATGTGCATCATGCAGTGGGCAGATATGCAGCTCATGCATAGTTGGCTGGAGGGTGAAGGGCGGACGATGTGTGGCACAGTCCAATCACTGCAATATAAGTCAGTACTCTCACTTTCTGTGTACAGTATTGTACATTCAGATTCAGTATTCAGGTATTGCTTTCTCATTAGATAAAGGAGATAGGCTTGTAGAATTCCAGTGTTGCCTGTTATCTTTGATAATACAGTTCTGTGGGAATGTTTTGATTTAGTAATATAATTTATTTAATTCATGAAAAAGTAGTATATTCAGTGACATTTTCCGGATTATAAAAGAAAAATACTGATTCACATCATACTGAACTTGGGTAGTAAAATATTAAGAGGCTAGTTATATATATTGTTTAGATGCTGCTGTTAATGGAGGTGGTATTTGTAGCTACAGTAGTGTTGCTGTAGCTTTAATGCTAAATTGTTTAATGAATGTGTGATTAAAACTACTGTTACAGTAACTGTATTGTTTAGCAGGTAACCTTGTATAGTTTTTTTACACTCAAAGCCCTGTATAGAACTGGAGAAAGAAATTGCTTGGCATAGTTATGCAGAACTGACTGAATTTAATAACTCTGCTTTCTGCACTATTTATTTTCCCTCACATGTAAAACCTATTAGGTTTTACTATACTCTTGTTAGTGTAACCTTGCCTAAAATTTCCATTTCTTTGTTTTGAATGCTGAGTTGCAGCAGTAAGTTAATATAAGAATATAATGCCAGTAGTGATGAAGTGCTATGAAGAGGATGTAGACTAGAGCTGTAGCATTGTCATTTTCTGCCACTGATCTATTAAAAAAAAAAAAATGACAAACACCTAGGCTGGGTTAAGGTGAAAAATCCATAGTGTAGTTTTTTACTCTGACTGGTGTGCATTTAACACTTGGGTGGTGCTGAAATATTCTGGTTGGTATACTGTACTTCATCTTGTTATTTTTCCCCCCCTTACTTGGAGGCACCAATCACCATCTTTAAGAATGTGATACCTGAACAGAGTAAGACATGGGAATTACAGTATAGTGTTACCAGATTAACCTTTTCAGTCAGACGACTTGTTAACTATTTTATTCTTGCTATTTCTGAATTATTTTATTCCTTTGAGGGGACATCCTTTTAACTGGAGGAGTTAGATATAAATTTCATTAAGCTCTTCAGTACAAGAGATCTCACCTGCATCTGAATAAAAGTGCTTGATAGCAGCAAGATTAAAGAGATTAACCACCAGAGCCTACTGCCAGTTAGCTGTGCAACAACCAAGAAGAACAGTTCCAAACACCAACTGCAAAATCATACATTTACTTAGCTACTTATTCACATGTTGCTTTAAATTATTTCATCAGAGATTATTTCATGTTAAGCATTTCTCACATCCTTATCATGAATTAACTGCTTAAATCTTGTTCATCTCAACCCAGTCCTCCTTCCATCATATGATTCTAACAACTGATCTTTGAACCCTAGTCCTCATCTGCTTCTTGTGTCCTACACAGAACTCTTGTATACTCATAACCCCTGTATCTTCCATCCATCTCTTATCCCTTAACACATTACTGTATCACAGCATGAAACTGTCAGTAGGGTCTCCAGCAGTGCAGTGGGCACACTCATTATTTTAAGATTCAATCTGTACAATGTATGAAGGAACAACAGGCATACCCCGATAACGACGAATCGCAAACTGACGATTCCTTTTTCGCTGATTAAGAATAGGGGACATACCCCAGAAAACCAGTGAGCTGTGCTTTGCTCTTCAAATGGTCTGATCGTCGGCAGTTTAAAGTGTGCATGGTTTGGTGGTCTGAGCTTTCAGTACAGGTATTTGCCAGAAGACAGCACATTCTTCTGGTTCTTACTGCTGCATGCACCCCCTGGAACAGTCACAGCTGCAGCCCAAACAATGAGAGAGGACTACAGTACACTAGCAGTATGTGTATCAGTTGTACATTTATGTATTTGTGGTAGGTGGTGGCAACAATCATCCACTCAATTGATGTAGTGCTGCCTACATCTTCACCTTTGTCATTCTTTTTCTAGTGTCTGTCCTCCACTCTTCGTATTTCTACCATCTTTTCTGTTGCTTTATTACTCTTCTTTCCTTTTCAGGTGGCTTTACATTAAGTGACAAGCCTAATGGTTTCCTGTAAGCCAGGAATCCATTTACAGTGTTGGGTGGTAACCATATAACCAACCCACACTTGTTCCTTACTTGTCAAGTGGGTTAGCAGAGGGATAGTGCCCCTTCCTGTAAAACCACTAACTCAAAGACAAACTGTCACCCCCTTATGGGATTATGGCATCAGGCTATAGATGAGTAGAAAGACATTTACATATACTGTAGACTCTCTCTATACTGGATCAGATGGGTGGAAGCCAGATCCAATAAAGCTGATAATCTGCTAAGTCTGATAGTTCCCCTCTGAAGTGGGATTTCACTTCTTCATGACTAGCCTAAGTGGGTGGGGGTGGGGGGAGGGAAACATAGGCAGTGCCATGCTGTTGCAACCCTCCACTGACCAAGCACATACCCCCCCTGAAGTGGGATTTCACTTCATGACTAGCCTAAGTGGGCCCCCAATCTTTTATTTTAAAGATTTTAAAGGTGGGTGTAAGGAGAACACCTTGAGAACACATAACCTGGGCCCTTCAGATTCCTTGCGCAGGTTGCATTGGAATCTCAGGATTTTTTTTTTTTCATTATTTGAAAAAAAAAAATACTTAAGACCCAGCATTCTACCTATCAGAAGGCACTAGTTCACCTTAAAAGACACATAACTGTGTGAAAGTTCAAGACTCTATAGTGAATACTGTACTTTCATGAGTTCTGGCCTTGAAGCGAAATCTGTAAGACTCCATGTGCAGGTTGCATTGAAATCTGGATTATTATTATTATTTTTTCATTATTTTCAAAAAACTACTTAGGACACAGCATTCTATCTATCAAAAGGCACCACTTCACTGTAATACACATAACTATGTAAAATTTCATGACTCTATAGTGAATACTTTCTGAGTTCTGACCTGGAAACGAAATCTCTATGCCCGTCCAACTGCCCTGCCTTCGTACCACCCATCTCTGCTGGTGGACACCTGTTGATCCCAGTGATAACAACAATCTCCTCTGACTTTGTCAGGTGGAGGGTAAAAAAAAATGCCACCAGCATTAGTAACTGTGTTCTAAATCACCCAGCACACAGGAAGCGATCCAGTAGCCTTGCGTCATATGCCCCACGTAATGGATACTGTATGTTAAAGGCAAAAAAGTGTCCACTGGGCTCAAGAGTTGTTCAGAAGATCTGCGTGGTTTCTCCCATTTACTGGATGTTATCCGGTATGTATGATGGTTTGTCAGGGAACCTTAAAGTCTTTGTTAAATCCAGTTTCGAGTCTAGCAAGGTACGGTAAACTGAGGATATACTGTACTGTATTTTTGTTGTGTTTGTAAATGCTTGTGTCGAGTAGTATCTGTGTACAGTATATACATTATTAATACAGAAAAACCCTTGTGCAACAACATTATAAAAGTTAGGAACTGATTCAAGTTACACTCATTTGGTATTCATATTTTAATTGATGTTTTGCCATTCAAATATTAACCCTTTGAGATTCCAATGACATGTTTTCACGTCATTTCAAATCCAATCTCAGTGATTCTGATGACGTGTTTATGCATCATTTTAATTTACTTTTGTAAAATATTCATCATAAATTGTGTTTACCCATCATAACAAAGAGACTTGACGTGACGTCACAGAATGGTTGCTCTATGCATGATGGTTACTGACCAGCTGGTCAGACTCATGGCTTTGTCACTTAATTATTTTATTCTTGGCATATAGTTTTTTACAGCAAGGTATAAAATTTTTGTTTGTTGCATAACTTCAACTTGTCATTTTGACTTTTTATTTTCTTAGTTTTCCTTTTTTGAACATAATACAATAAAGTACAACTATTCAGCTTTAAAGTGACACCAAAATCACGATTCTGTCATGAAAACTATATTTACACAGACCAATCAAAGAAAAAGATCACTAATTGAATTTGCAGCCAAGAATCAAAATTGTACGTCTTTTTTCATCCGCTTTGCCGCGCAGTAACATGCATAAATTGCCTTAAACTATATACCATTTTAAGGGTACTTTATTGTAGTTTTGCATGGTTTGAACCAGATTTTGTATATATTAGTTTTTTTTTTTTCTCCTTAAAGAAGGCATAAAATTTTTGGTTTTTGCCTAACTTCAACCTGCCATTTTGATTTTTTATTTTCTTTTTCTTTTTTTGAACACAATGCGATAAAGTATAACTATTCGGCTTCAAAATAACACCAAAACCAGTATCCTATCATAGGAAGTGTGTTTACACTGACTAATAAAAAAAAAAAGATTGTGAAGTGAATATGTGACCAAGAATCATTTAAAAATTGTGCTTCTTTATCTTTTTGCTTTACTGCGCAATAAAATACAGAAATAACCAAAGTCTATAAATCATTATAAGGGTTATGTATTGTGGTTTTGCATGGTTTAAATCAGATTTATACATCTTTATTAGTTTTTTTTTTCCCCTGAATACGTTTCTACAGCAAGGAATAAAATTTTTGGTTTTCACCTAACTTCATCTCATCATTTTGACTTTTTAGTTTCTTTGTTTTCCTTTTTTGAACATAATGCGATAAAGTACAACTATTTAGCTTTAAATTGAGGTTAAAACCAACATTCTATTATGAAAAGTGTATTTACACAGAGCAACCAAAGAAAAATATTGCGGCGTGAAGATGTGGGTCACCACGAGAGCGGCCGACTCTAGCACAGACATAATCTGCCCAGCCCAGAAACCTGATAGGGTTAAGTAAAGATAAAAATATAACATGAGTCACATCATTAACTGTGTGTCTTACATCAGCTGTTCACGTGGTCAGGGAAGTGGCCTTACATGGGTAAAGGTCCTAAAGGATGCAGGCAGTGACACAGCTGTCACTCAGTCCTGATATAGCCCTCCCAAAACAACATGTGAATCACAGCATTGTATATCATACATTGCTGTAGCTTACATTATTTATGGATAACATAACATTGAAAGGTCAGTGTAATAAAGGTCTAGTGAACAGTTGTGCAGGTACCAGCTGTGTGCATTCTGTACATTCATTCCTTTACAACAAAATATATTGATGTGCTGTTGGACATGAACCTGGTGGATAATGACTTCTTTCAATATGGTATGAATAAAAATTTAATTGAATTACCTAGCCCAACTTTCACTGAAAATAATTGTTTGGTGACAAGAATTTAAATAAAAGAAGATAATTCATGATAACTAATATGTACGAGAGGCAGAGATACAACCACATGCATCAGTGTTCAGGCATTGACAAAAGCAGCAGCTGGATGATATCTGTATGCTCCAGCTGATCGACTTATTCCAGCTTTACATGTTTACATAGTTTACATATTTGTGAGTTTGAGTGAGGCCTGGAAGACATCTCCACTACTTCTTAAGAAACTTGTGGGGAAAATTGCTTCAAAATCCAAACAATTTGAGATCTGGCAACTGTCATAGTTATCCATACCCATTGGATACAGGGGTATGCCTGTAGTACTGACTGTAGTGCATGACCTTACTACCTCATTAAAGTTGTACTTTACAATATATACAGTGGCATCTTTAATGACTAGCATACTGTTACATTTTACTCACTGAGTAATGAACCTTACAGAGGAGTATGTAGCAATCAATGGTGGATGTGAAGCCTGCCATGCATCCTGCCTGTCGTGTGTGGGTGGAGGAGAGTCTGAGTGCCTGCACTGTGCTCAGGGCAGGTACTTGAAAGAGTCTCGTTGTGTGGAAGATTGTGGTCGAGGCCATTATGGAGATCGTGGTCGATGCTTCAACTGTCCCCCTGCTTGTCTATCCTGCACATCTCCCACTTCATGCACTCAGTGTGCTCCTCGTTTTTACCGTCATAATAATCAGTGTGTGGCAGCCTGTCCACCAGGGTAAGTGAATCCTTCATAATGCATATTTTCTCATATTTTCCGAGTTTTACTTGTTATTTGTACTTTTGCAATTCCTCTGAAAGTATTGAAAGTATATGTATTTTTTTACAAGAAATTTTACTTCTAAAAGAGAAGAATCTTCACTGCTCTGAAGGAAAAGTTTTATGGTATGGATAATATTACTGTACTTGCAGTGATCATCATAAGTCAGAGATATGCTTCATGTTATTGCAAGTTTTTTCATACAGGTATTTCTCATATTGTAAGTTGGCAGACAAAGAAGAAGAAGAAGGAGGATGTATCGTCCCTTATTGTCCATTGTAGGTTGGAACCTCTCTATTTCAGAGGGTTACAGCCAGGAAACCTTTCTGACTATGCTTAGATCATGATAGGAAGGGGTGTATAGAGAAAAGATAATTGGTATTGTAGGTTTGAGTATGTGTGTGTGTTTAGAAGTCTGCAGTTTCTTTCTGCAGAATATGACCCACCAGTTGGTTTACATCCAAGTACCTAGATGCTGCTAAGTGAACAGGGACATTGCGCTTAGGAAAAATGTCCAACAATTTCACCAGCTCAGTAATCAAACATGGGTCTTCTTGTGAAGCAAGTTTGTTACCACCACACCACTGGAGCTCCATGGTAAAGTGGAGGACTGGTAGATTAGCTTTATCAATAATGGTGGTGTATTTTATGGTGGACTTCTTAGAAAAATCAGTTGGCCCCAAAAGGCAACATATAATGAGAACTGTCAAGTATCTACCTTAGAGCTAACAATAGTAAAATGATGATATGCTCTGTTCTGCAGATACTACAGTGACCGAGGGGTTTGTGAGGTGTGTGACGAAAACTGCCACACTTGCTATGGACCACGGAGTGACCAGTGTGCCTCTTGCCACAATTCTTCATTCCTCCTCAACTCCTCCTGCCATGCTTCCTGCCCACCATCTCACTATCCAGAGGGCTCAGAGTGCCTCCCATGTTATCACAACTGTCTGTCTTGCAAAGGTCAGTCCTTAGGGTAGGCAGATTATTAGTAATTATTAGTTGTTAAAGCTATATCAAATACTTCCTTCAAAATTTCAGTGTGTGGATTATTTTATTGCATAATGGTAAATGGAACATACGTACGGTACTATATTTAATTACATTTCATAACATCATTATATTGTACTGCTTTTTCCGAGGGTATTTCATAAATGTTGACCTCTGTAACTTCCATGTACAGGATCCGGGCTTTATTCTTGTACATCCTGCCGAGACTACTTGACCTTAGATGGCGGGATGTGCATAGAATGCAGGTCTGGTCGTTACTACAACCTGACTGCAAGGGCCTGCCAACCCTGCAGCCCCTCTTGCCTCACATGCTCTGCCTGGGGTGAGGGTGGCTGCACATCCTGCCAGGCCCCTGCATCTTTGCACCCAACAACTGGCACTTGCCGCACTTGCTGCCCCCCAGGGGTGGATGAAGCTGATAGCCCAACTCCTTGCTGCTCATGCGACCCTGCCACTGGTATGACTTACTTGTACCTTTCATATTGATTGTTCACTGGCATTATAAATTTAGGGTTTTGTTTGTAACATGTATGATAATGTTGTCAACATTGCACTGTACATAGCCTGCTAGAATTAATAGCTTCATGGCACATCTCAGAGCCTTTATGTACCTGACAGAATAGCAAAAAAAAGTATCCATTTTTAATCTAATGACATTTACATAAAATATTTGTAGCATTCACAACCTTTCCTTTATTATTTTCTGTCCTTTACAATATGAGTACTGTTGTCTCTTTTCTAAACATTATCTGCCTGTCACTGAAATCTTTGTACAGTATATTGATTAAATGACAGCATCTTTTGCGGGCTTATCTTACATCCGGTCTTTTTGTCGCTAATATATAGTGTGTATATTTAATTTTGGTCAAGAGGTAAAGAACTCATTTGGAATGATATTTCAAATATAAGAGGTGACTGCGGATTCATTATTAGTATGAAAGGCCGTCAGGGCACAGGTCAGGCTCCTGCAGCTGGTGTAGCCAAGTTTTGGACTCCTTGTGTCCTGACTTTTTTATTTACAGTAATCCCTCTATTATTCGGATGTCCAATACTCGAACACCCTCACTATTCGGATATCGTGGGCTGCCCAACCCCCAAAATGCCAAAAAATTCTTTAAAAATCGAAAAAATGTCGAATTTTTTGGACCGCGTCAGGTTGAATTTCCTGCGCGCGCCGATCGGCTGTGTTTACGCGCGTGGCGCCTCTCTGTCGGTCCCATTTCCCACTCAGCTCCTGCCTCGTGAACAGCTCCGACAATGACGGCCGAAGTGATTGCTTTTGTGGTGATACCCTACCTCCTACAGTGCTTGATACTGCTCTTCACCTTCTTCATCATGTGTTTGATAATGGCCCTGCCACCTGAGAAGAGGAAGAAAGTGGTTCTGACTCTGGAGAAGAAGAGGGAAGGGTATTGGAAAAGATGGACGCCGGGTGGCCGACATCACGGATTCGTCGTGAATTCAATCTCCCTCGCTCCACCTTGTTTGATATCAAGAAGTCCCAAGACAAACTACAGCAGTACATGGATGATTTCGCTTCGAAGACCAGACGAAACGTGGAGAGGAAGGTGCTGTTTACTCCTAAGTATGCTGAGATTGAATAAATTCTCCAGGACTCGTCACTAAACCACACAGGAATTTACTGTTATGTACAGTGAAGTGAAGTGATGTGATGCAAGGTGTGCGAAAGAAAACGTTGTGGAAAGTGCTTGTGAGAAGTGCTGGTGAGTGTAAACTGCACCGGAAGTGCTAGGGTGTGTCAGTTGCAAGGTCTTACTGTCAGAGTCTGAGATGATCGAGCGTGTTATACATCAGGACGGCGGCAACATTCTGGTAAGTACCGTAACTTCATCAAAATTCCTCGTTTTGTTCTTTCCATATCATTATCTCATGCATAAACTGTGTGAAAGATGATTTCCATAAAGATTTTCATGCCTAACCTGTTTTCATCATGCTGTAAATGTTTAAAAATTACCAAAAATGTTAATCATAATTTCCTGCTTGCAATTTAATTTTTTCAAGCATGGTTTTTAAGTGCACCAGCTATGAAAAAGGTGAAAGGCAGTGAATTTCATGTTCGGTCATAACCTAACCTAACCTAACCATTTTTCTGGTAGCAATTTACATAATTTACTGTATTTGATGCTTTGTATCCAATAATTTAGTACATAAAATGTGAGAAAAGATGATTTCCATTTCAGATACAGTAAACCCTTGATAAGCCGAACTATATGGGGCTCTACCCTGGTTCGAATTACCGAATTTTCCGGCTTACCGAATTTTCACCCCCCAAAATTGCTAAATTACCGAATTATCACCCCCCAAAATTGCTAAGACAATACCTATTACTTGTCCTTTCAACACTAAATTAAAGAAGCATATATAAATAAATTAGTTATGACAAAAAACAATATAGTGCATTTAATATACATTTAACCCCTTCAGTGCTGGGTTTTGTTCTTGCTGCCACCAGACAATTTTAGTCAGTGTAGGTTGGATCTGTGGAAGTGCATGGGGTTGGTACAGCCTTCGTTAGCCCCTTCAGTATGTGAGTCCAGTCCTGAGTGCCATAAAATCGGCTGGAGGAAGCGTAAATAAAGTAGAAATAGACATCACAGTACTGAAGTGGTTAATTGGTAGAAAATCATTCACAGAGGCAGTACCGACTGTCGGTAACGTGTGTTGGAGATGGATTTTCACCCCCCCCAAATTGCAATAACAATACTTATTACTTGTCTTCTTAACACTAAAGTAAAGGAGCATATACAGTGTATAAATTAATAAAGAAAGACAAAAAAGAAAGAATTCAGTGCACATAATTTGCCTTTCGTCAGAGGCAGAAGATCGTCGGCAGTTTGTTTTGTTTTGGAGATGGAGGTGGCGGAGGTGATTTAACTCACACTTGAACGTAAATTCTAAAAAGTACCCAGTATTTATTTCACTCTATATTAAGAACTAAACTTAAATGCAATCACTAAAATAGACTGCAGTGTAACACCTTCTGTTAGAAGCAGTAGATTCTTTGGCAGTTTGTTTTGTTTTGGAGACAGAGGTGGTGGAGGTGGTTTAGTTTTACTGTAACGTAAATTCTAAACAGTACCCAGTATTTATTTCACTCTATATTAAGAACTAAACTTAAATGTAATCACTGTAATAGACTGCAATGTAACACCGTTCGTTAGAAGCAGTAGATTCTTCGAAGTTCGGCAGTTTGTTTTGTTTTGGAGACGGAGTTGGTGAAGGTGGGTGAGTTCATACTTTAACGTAAATTCTAAACAGTACCCAGTATTTATTTCACTCTATATTAAGAGCTAAACTTAAATGTAATCACTGTAATAGACTGCAATGTAACACTTTCAGTAATAATAGTACTGAACTTTAATCATGATCACTACACTGTCACACACGCACTTTTTTTTTTTTTTTAGCTTCATTCCTTTACGACTAGAGGTGCCAGTATCACTTCTTTTAAGCTTTGAACCTTCCATGACAAGGCAGAAGGCAAAAGGAGAGCACTGTTCAGCACTAAATGACAGTAAGAATGGCGCAACTACCATCTCCAAAAGCAAGCAGCAGACTGTCGCCACGATTCCGCTTGGCACCATTTCTCCCCCTACTTTTGCATTTCGGCCTACTTCATACGTGGTCTCGGCCTGAGTTCGGCTAACTGAAGATTCCGGCTTCTAAAAGTTCGGCTTATCAAGGGTTTACTGTACTTACTTATACTATGCTGGCAAGTTCTGAGCACCTATGCCTCACTCACCTCTAAATCTTTTTTGGTTAAAATTCAATTAATACATGCTTTGTGTGCACTATTTATGTGAAAAAGGACCTAAATAAGTGCTATACATGTCCAGTAGGGAGGTAGGAAGTTAGTTTTCTGATTTAGGTTAGGTTAGGGTCATGAATGACCAGTGCTGGAGGTTCAGGGCCCAATATCCGGACAAAACCAATATTCGGACATGCCTTTGGCTCTATTACATCGGATATTGGAGGGATTACTGTATTTATTTATTTTTTAAACACCACTCATTTTATACTGTAGTAGTGTAAGGTTAAGTATGTTTGCTCATTCAGTGATCAGTGTACCATGGACCAGATGAATCATTCTAAAAAGGCAATGGTTTGTGGTAATATTATAGTCATTTGGTACTGTTTTGGCATCTTCTCTGTTCACTGACAGTGATCTGATCCATTGCATGCCTGCCTTCCAGGTCAGTGTTATGGAAGTGTTTCAGCAGATAAACGACGAATTGCACTCAGCTTAGATGCAGCTCCACACCACGCATCCCACCACCAGCCTTACATTTACTCCGTCACCTCCCTTGTTGCCGTTATATGCTTTGTCAATCTTTTAATATTTGGTGCAGTTTTTACTGTACTCCAAGTAAGTACTAACCTTACTGATGGAAATTATTATTTCTTGAGGATATGCATTGGTGATAAAACACATTAGTCAAACCTCATATAATAACCAATCACTGAATTGATTCTATTATGAAGTGTATACTCTGCATGTTGGTGGTAGATGGTAGTGACCATCATCCACTCATACTGTGATGCTGCCTACTTCTTCCTTCCCCTTTGGCAGAGTATCTCTATGTCTGCCCTTCTCTTTTCCTGCTTGTCCCTTTCCTTCCTGTCACTTTTTATTACTCTTCTTTCCACTTCAGGTGGCTCTATACTGAGTGACAAACCAAATTGTTTCCTGTGACACAGGAAATAATTTATAGCACTGATTGGTGAAATTGAGCCTACTATGATGCCCTTGTTAACTGAGGGGAGAGACACAAATGCTTCATCCTTTCAGGAACCAAGCCTTCACATTATTCCCTTCACATTACTGTGGTGAGCCACTGTCAGCCGCAAGGGGACATCGGTTCACTGTGCGGGACAGCCCTGGAGGGGCAGTTGCTTGTTTGCGATTGATAGATGGGTTAATTAGCAACAACAACAACAACTCTGTGTGAGAATGCATATGCATGTAAGGTGGAGTCAGGATTTTGGCAGTCGGACTGGTGGGTGATTAACTGTGGCCCTTTTTCATCGGACCCTTTGTTGATTAGCTCTCCCTTTATCATGGTTTTCTTTTTCCTTGCTTCTATCTAATCTCTACCACACACCCCCACTGTGGATGGGAAAAAGAGGGTAATGATAAAAATATTTTACAAATACATTCATATGATTTTGTAACTTACAAGATACTTCTCACTGGTAGTTTCTTCTTTATCTGTCTATCTATCTATCTATTGCCAGACGCCTCAATCCCGCACGGGGTGGCCACAAACAAATTGCCTTCATGTCGCTCTGTCCCCCGCCATTTCAATACCCCGCACCCAATTCACATCCCCCTCACTGGTAGTTTCTTCTTTATCTATCTATCTGTCTATTGCCAGACGCCTCAATCCCGCATGGGGTGGCCACAAACAAATCGCCTCCATGTCGCTCTTTCCCCCGCCATTTCAATACCCCGCTCCCAATTCACATCCACCTCTCTCATGTACCTCTCCACTCCATCCCTCCATCTCATCCTCGTCATCCCCCTCCCTCTCACCCCCTCCACATCACTCACATACACTCTCCTTGTCAGTCTTTCACACTTTGTCCTCTCCACAAGCCCAAACCACCTTAACATGTTTCTCCTAACGCTTCCTATCACATCCACAACCACACCACAATGCTTCTTCACTTCCTCATTTGTTAGTCTGTCTCTCCACGTGATTCCACATGCTCCTCTCAAATAACTCATTTCCACTGCTCTCACTCTTGACTTCTGTCCTACCAACAGGGTCCAAGCTTCACTTCCATATGTTAGAGTTGGTATCACAATACTGTCATGTAACAACTTTTTCACTTCCATGCTCACCTCCCTGTTTCTTATCACTGCTTTCAACGAACCAGCAACCTTCCTTCCCTGCTGCACCCTTTCAAGCACTTCACCCGCCAGACTTCCATCTTTACTCATCACACTACCCAAGTACTTAAATGCACTCACATTCTCCATATCCTCCCCATCCAGTCACACTGTAAATTCACTGGCTTCACTTCTCTCGAAGACCATCACTTTACTCTTCCCTACATTCACCTTTAGATTCTGTTTCTTACACATTCTCCCAAACTCATCTACCAAGCCTTGCAGCTCCCCTTCGTCTTCGCTCAACAACACAGTATCATCTGCAAACAACAGTACCGGGAGTTTCCAAACACTGCCCTCTCTCACTAGGGCCGCTCCAACATCCACTGCCCGACCTTTTATCTCTTTTATAACCCCATCCATGTACAGATTGAACAACCATGGAGACATGACACATCCTTGTTTCAATCCAACCTTCAAATGGAAAGATTCACTCAGTTTGCCATCCACATGCACTGCAGCCCTAGCACCCTCATACATACTCTTCACTGCCTTCAACAACTTCTCATCCACTCCATATATTCTTAATACCCTCCACAATCCTTGTCTATCCACCCTGTCATATGCTTTCTCCAGATCCATGAAGGCTGCATACAACTTCTTTCCCTTCTCAAGAAACTTTTCCACTAAGGATCTAAGAATGAATATCTGGTCTACACAATCTCTTCCCTTCCTAAAACCTCCTTGTTCTTCTCCAACTAATTCCTCTGTTATTTCCCTGACTCTGTCAATAAGTATCCTGCCATATACTTTTCCTATTACACTGAGAAGGCAAATCCCCATATGACTACCACACACTGCTTTTTCCCCTTTTCCTTTGTACAGAGGAATAATTATACCTGACTTCCAATCCTCCGGGACTCTACCCTCCTCCCAAGCCAATCTGTTCACCTTCCACATCCATTCTATTACTCTCTCTCCCCCATGCTTCAGCATTTCACCACACACTCCATCAATTCCTGGGGCTTTCCCCATTTTAACTTTCTTCATTGCTTCCACCACTTCCATCCTACTGATTTCTTCCTCTCTTCTCACAACCCTCCTTCTCCCTGCCATTCCCCAGCCACTTATACTTGCATTACTTTCATTCTCTATGTTCAACAGTTCATTAAAGTGTTCTCTCCATCTGTTTACTTTTTCTCCCTTCTCCACTAGTAATCTACCATTTTTATCTTTCACACCCCCACTGACTTCGTTGGCACCCTGTCTAGCTCTCTTTACCTCCTTCCAGAACATTTTCTTACATTCCCTCCACTTTGCACTCAAATTCCTTCCAAATTCCTCATCCACTCTCTTCTTACTCTCTCTTACTAATCTTTCACCTCTCTGCTCCTCTCTACATATAACTCTCTTGTCCGTCTGTCGGCTTCTTCGACGCCCCTGTTCCTCATCCACTCATTATATGCTTTCTTCTTTTGTGCCACAGCCTCTCTCACCTCTTCAGTCCACCAAGCTGTTCCCTGAACCCCCTTTCGTCTTCTCTTCACCCCACACACCACCTCACATGCTGCACAGATTTCTTCTGTGAATATCTTGCACACACCTTCCATGTCCCCCATCTGCTCCAATCTATATTTACCCAATCGCTCCTCCACTTCCCTTTTATATTCAGCCTTTATTTTAAGACAACGAATTTACATGTATGGATGTACAGTATGTCATTGTATAAATTTCTGTTGACCTAGAAAAGAGTTGGCATCGATTCTGGGCCACTGGCCATAAAAATATCCAACTTTTGCCCGATAGTTGTTTGGTGTCATTGATGACAGGGTCACATTGTGGTGCTCATACATAAAATACTGCCTGATGAGGCTGACACATGACTCGGCCCACAGGATACAGGGCAGGCAGATACTGCCAGGTTGCTGCCACCTGCTAGAGAGGGACCTGAACTTCTGAGTAGTGACTGGAGAACTTTACCCATTAATAGGTACATTTATCTATCTGTTGCCAGATGCCATAATCCCTGGGGGTAGGGGGTTTCAAGAATTCTCCCCCAGTATCCCTGCTTGTCGTAAGAGGCGACTGAAAGGGTTGGTGGTGGGTTAGTGCCCCACCCCGTAAAAACAACTAACTTGTAGGAGGAGGCTGTAGCACGGGCCGAACAGGGTAGTACTCCCGAGGGGAATGGAATGCTGGTGATAGGGAGAGCTGGAGCTCCTTTCACTAGCTACCTAATCATCCCCCCTTGCTGACCTTTTCAGTGTGACAGTAACATGGAGAGTAGACCAGCATACTCTCCCAAACATTTCCTCTAACTATCATATGCACTACACCACAGGCACTTTACATATCACACAACGTACCCCACTACGTTACAGGGGTTGATGCCAGCAAGGGCATGCGGCCAGAAAACTTTGCCCCCGCTACCTAGTGGCGGACTTTCGGAGGGAGGCTTGACAGGGGTTCCGCCGGCATAGATCACGGGTCCGGGGCGAGATGGGGCTCGAACCTGTGCTAGAGGGTACAGGGCATTGCGGTTCCCAGGCTGCCGCTTCCGCTCAATAGAGAGGGGCCCGAACCCGGGAGTAGCGCCCCAGGAGGCTGCCCTATCAGTGGGTGTATAATGGCGGGACAGTTGCAGTGCCAAGGCGCGCTTGGAGGGTGTCCCTGCAGGTGTCCTGGCAGGGTGCCCCGAGGCCACTACCACAGCCACTAGTAAGCTGGTGGGCTAGGGGTCCCAGATCCATTGCCTGGACGTAGGACTGTGCAGTGGGCTGGGCCTTTGGAATGTTTACCCCCCTTTATCTTACCGACTATGACTAAGTACAAAAGAAATCAAAGCAAGCCTGAGGACAGCAAATCACCCAGGGGGTTTAGGGTGGGCTCATGGAATGTGGGAAGTTTGAGGGGAAGGGCGGGGGAAGTTGTTGAGGCATTTAGTAGGAGGTGGGTGGATGTGGCTTGTTTGCAGGAAGTCCGGTACAGGGGTGGATCAGCCAGAAAGATTGCTGGGAAGGATTGCTACTATAAGCTGTTTTGGCAGGGGGGAACTGACGGATATGGGGGTGTGGGTGTGTTGGTTGCGGAGAAATGGGTGGAGTATGTCATGAATGTCATGAGAGTAAGTGATAGGATAATAGTAGTGAAAATTTTGATCGGACGGGTGATTGTTTCAGTTATATCAGCATATGCTCCGCAGGTAGGATTGGATGACGCAGAGAAGGATAGATTTTGGGATGATTTAATACGTGTAGTAAGTGGTATGGGTGATGATGAGGTAGTGGTTCTGGGAGGGGATTTAAATGGTCATGTTGGTGAAGCAGCTCAAGGTTATGAAGGAGTCCATGGAGGATGTGCATATGGTGTGAGGAATG
>JAGKTI010013219.1:0-21576 GCA_018397915.1 Birgus latro
TGTCTGGCGGCTTGTGGCCTGCACTGCGCTAGGTCTGGTTTCCTGGCGGCTTGTGGCCTGCACTGTATTTGGCCTGGCGTGACTCGTGGCCAACGCCGAGAGGGCACAGGGAAAGATAGTTTCCTGGCGGCTTGTGGCCTGCACTGTGTTAGACCTGGTTTCCTGGTGGCTTGTGGCCTGCACTGTGTTGGGCCTGCTTTCCTGGCGGCTTGTGGCCTGCACTGTGTTAGGCCTGGCGTGGCTCGTGGCTGACGCCGAGAGGGCACAGGGAGAGATGGTTTCCTGGCGGCTTGTGGCCTGCACTGTGTTGGGCCCACTTTCCTGGCGGCTTGTGGCCTGCACTGTGTTGGGCCTACTTTCCTGGCGGCTTGTGGCCTGCACTGTGTTGGGCCTATTTCCCTAGCGGCTTGTGGCCTGCACTGTGTTAGGCTTGGCGTGGCTCGTGGCTGACGCCGAGAGGGGACAGGGGGAGATGGTTTCCTGGCGGCTTGTGGCCTGCACTGTGTTGGGTCTACTTTCCTGGCGGCTTGTGGCCTGCACTGTGTTGGGCCTATTTCCCTGGCGGCTTGTGGCCTGCACTGTGTTAGGCTTGGCGTGGCTCGTGGCTAACGCCGAGGAGGAGAGCTCTGGGACGGCTATGGCCTGTGCCAATGAGCTTAGGTCACTAGCAGCTGAGGGACGGACTATGGCCGATCCTGCCTCATGCCCAGAACGGCTCGTGGCCGGTACCGCGGTGCCGCTCTTGGGGGAACGCCTACAGGAGACGGACGACTGTTGGCCGGTCCTTCCTGACCGACACGCGTCCGTGTTGCGGCCCTGTGGCGGGGAAACAGCTGGGGAACGGACAATGGCCAATTCTGCCCCGTACCCGGTACGACAATTGTCAGTACCGCGGCGCTGTGTGGAGTTGTAAACTCCACCCCTTACCTGCAGAGCTGTGCTCCGGCCAGAGACAAGGTGCCGGCGACTGCTACCTTTCCGGGCCCTCACCTGAGCACAAGAGGGGCGCCGGGAGGTTGAACAGGTAGGTCGTTCCTGCTCCCAGCCGCGCTGCGCTGGCGGTAATCCCCCGGTAATCGGGGGGGGGTTTGGGGAGCTGGTGTCGTCTGCTCCGCTCGCCGTGTGGTTGGTGGCTCCAACCCCTAACTCCTGTATTTCACGAGAGATAAACCTTTTCCTCTGAAAGAGTTAAAACCTGTCTTAGGTACCTATTTCAACTGTTGAGGCATTTTTAGATCTTTTTCTTTTGGCGGACGGTGGCCTTTATTTTACCCTTCCATTTCGAAGTTCTCCCCCCAACTTACACTTCTCTCTCTCATATGCTTCGTCTCTAAATCTCATCCTTGGTCTCTCCCTCCCTCTCTCCCCCTCCATCTCGCTCACATTACTCTCCTCGTTAGTCTCTCACTCTCAATCCTCTCCACATGGCCAAACCACTTCAGTGCATTACGCTTTCTATCACATTCACTTCCACACCACAACGCTGTTTTGCTTCCTCGTTTGTCAGTCTGTCTCTCCATGTAACTCCACTTGCTTCTCGTAGATAACTCATTTCCACTTTTCTCACTCTTGACTTGTGTCCATCTAACAAGGCCCAAGTTTCGCTTTCATGGTTAGAGTGGGGATCACAATACTATCATGCAGCTACTATTTACCCGTCCCCTCCCCGCAGGGGCTTGTGGACTGGTATTGTCTTCACTCGGTTTCTTTGTCTGTCTGTCTGTTTGTTTGTTTGTTTGTTTGTCTGTCTGTCTGTTAACATCTTTGCGCGAACACTACTGGTGCGATTTTGACTAAAGTTACCGGGATGACCTGATCACCTAATTAAATTTTTAGCCAAATTGGGCCAAGGGCCAGGCTGTAGTCCCCCCAAAATGTTAAAAAAACAAAATTGTTTTTCGCCATAACTCCTTTCAAATTCGTCATATCAAAGTGAAACCAAAACCTAAAGGTGCATCTTTCAAAGTTGCATCCTATAACATGCCTCATTACATCAGGGGGGCCACTCCCCAGTTAGCAGTAGGGGGGTCAATGTCTGGTGGGTTGGGCCTACAATTTCAAATGGGCATAAAATCGTCAATATTCACCGGATTTACTCCAAATTTGAAATGTGAAATCTTCGACTAGATATCCTGTTGTGTTTATACGTCAGCACTAAACTGGCTGCCGAGGAAGGGTTGGCTGTGCCTGGCACCATTTCTTGTTTACTTCTATGTTCACTTCCCTATTTCTGTCTTATCACTGCTTTCAGTGAACCAGCAGCCTTTCTTCACTGCTGAACCCTTTCAAACACTTCATCCTTTAAACTTCCACTCATACTCACCACACTTCCCAAGTACCGTATTTAAATGCACTTACATTTTTCGATTTCCTCACTATCTAGCCTCACTGTGCATTCTGTGATCCATGTCTCTCGAAGACCACAAATTTACTCTTCATTACCTTCACCTTTAGATTCCGTTTCTTGCATACTCTGGCAAACTCATTCAGCGAGCCTTCCAGTTCCTTTTAGTTTTCACTTAACAATACAGTGTCATTTGCAAACAACAGAACAGGGCGGGGGCGGTGGCAGAATCGGTAGAGAGCCGGCTTACAATCCACTTGGACCCAGGTTCGAATCCCGGCTGGGGCAGGGAACAGTTTAAGGATTTGAATTTCTTAAAAAGCAGACTTTTCTGATCTACCAGATAACCCGCCGACATGTCATAAAAATACCCCCGCTAATACCAGTACAGCAGCCCTAGCATGTATTCAATATGGATAGTGGGTGTTAGCGCCGAAGTGGTGACATGTGGAGATGTAGGAGGACTACTGGGCCCCAAGGAGGACTACTGACACTTGGGAATAGGCCTTGAAGCCTTTGGCCAGAGATGGACACGTAAAAAAAAAAAAATTGCCGTCTCTCATTAGGGCCGCTCCAACATCCACTCTGCTGCTTTGTATCTCGTAACTCCATCCATATACATATTGAATAACCATGGCGACGTGACACATACCTGTTTAAATCCAACTTTCAGACAGAAAATCCACTCAGTTCACTATCCAGAGTTACTGTGCTATTTTCAGTCGAGCCAAACTGTCTTTCCTTCAGCCTTCCATCTCTCCTTTTCTTCCGGCCTTCCATCCATCCCTTCCTTCCTTTTTTCTTCTTTGCTTTCTTGTTTCTTTTCCTTCTGTTCCTCCTTTCTTTAATTCCTCCTTCTTTCCACCTTTTTTTTTCATTTTCTTTATTTTTTCTTCTTTCTTTCCTTCCAGCCTCCCTCTCTCCCTTTATTAGTTAGTACCATGACATATTCACTAAGTCTTCTATGATCCATTGGAACCTGAATAAAATCTCTGTTATTAGCTGCAACAGAATACAGAGCTATCCGAACACTGAGGGTTAAAGTTATCGGTATTAACACTCACGCTCCAGTAATTCACTCTCAACAGAATAAAATCATTTGGCATTATGTGGAACACGTGTAATGCTAGAGTTGTCTTCACATTTTTTTTTTAAAGAATAGGAAGAGAGGAAGAAAAACAAAAAACTGAACAAATAAAGATCCATACACCAGATTGCAGGTGTCATCCATTCATCAAACAATGTATAACTGTTGGAGCCGAACTGCTGTACGTTGAAGTTTGGGGGGGGGGAAACTGATCTTAGGAATTAAGTTCCAAAGGGAAGCAGTTAGGAGAATGAAGGAATCTGGATAGGCAGAGGTTCTGCAATATGGAAATGTACCAGTCAAGTCACCAGCGATACCAAATGCCCATATAACACAGGGAAAACGTGAAGATGTGGCACAGTGGATGCAACGTCAACTGAGCATTTGCCATAAAAGTATCTATAAAATAATGTGAGGGACACAACATTCTATCATACGTGTAGTAGAGGTAGTTCATTCGTAAATGCTGGGTGAATAATTATTCTTATAGCTTTGTACTGAATTTTGTCGTTTTAGTTCATCCTTTCCTCATCCACTCCACGAGGGTGAGCAATAGTCTAGCTGATTGCACATACGACTCTTGTATATTATAGCCAGCTTCTTGTCAGTAAGAAGTTACGGATTCTGTATAGTAATCGAAGTTTCTTTGCGGCGTTTTAGCAAGTGATCTTACGTGAGAGGTCCAACTGAGGGCATTGCGAAACACCGAGAAATTCAGTGCTTTGGGGAATAGGAATAGCGGTTGCATTCAAGATAATATAGGAATCAGGCAATACCTGTCTATTAGTAAACTGGATATAATTGGTTTTCCTAGCATTTATCTTAGATAAGTCTTGATTTATGGAGACTTCTGTGGTGAGTTGGGAGTTAGCAATATCAAACTTTGTGAATGGGTGGTTAAGGGTAAAGGAACTGTGAAACATTGAGTCATCTGCATATGAATGAATGAGATTAAGGGTGACAGACAACTGATCATTAATATGAATGAGAAACAGGGTTGGAGCCAGGAATGATCCTTGTGGCACACCGTAATTGAGTGGAAATTGAAATAAACATCATCTTCCTTTACTCTAAACTCTCTGTTGATAAGATACGAGGAAATCAGTAGGACAAAAGATCATAGGCCATAGCAAAGGAATTTGGATAACAGTGAACGGTGCCACACTCTGCCAAAAGCATTAGAAATATCAAGGGCTACTGCATGGGTTTCTCCATATTGGTCAATTGACTGACAAATGGTATAAGGAAAAGAGACTGAGTATGTCAACAGGAATCTCTCGTGACGAAAGTCATACTGTATGTCACTAATCAAGTTGTTGGATTAAAGCTGTTTAACAATGCTCTTATTAATTACAAGCACAAATACTTTATCCAGAGAAAATGTGATAGCTATAGGTCTGTAATCATAGGATATTCCCTTCATTGGAACTGAGTGAATGTTGGCTTCTTTCCAAGCATTAGGGAATGAAAAAGTACGTATGCATGGCCAGAAATTTAGGTAGAACTGGAAGAAGTTTGGGAGAACACTTTGCTAAAACTATTTGATAACTTCCATTTGGTCTAGAGCTTACTTTATTAAACTGTCTAGGATCAAATTAACACATCTAGTATGTATCTTTTGTGGAGCAATTTCGAAAGAGTCAGATTCTACTACATGAACGTTCTAAATAGCTTCGTCTAAGGTAGAATTTATGGCAACCATAATCATGAGAATGTTAACTTTTCCACGAGGGTCGTTTACAGTGTTACCCTCTGAAATTTCAGTAAGGGAATGGATAATGACTTGTTAAAATTACTATTAAAAAACTAGAACTTGACGAGAATATTTTATTGCTATTGGGATTATTGAACAATTTGGGTTTTTCGTTATGAGTTGATATGGCGAGATTTATTACTGTTTCTGCACGGTTTCTGTCAAGTTTTAAGCGATTGAGGGAGTTAGTAGTTTTTTACTTTAACTCTAGGAGTATGTTCAGAGTCTTTTTTGACTCATTGTTACCTTATGCTAGCTTAATACTTTTATTTTGTATGAAAGAAGCTTCATGCTTCATGACTTTTCCTAATTCTCTATGGGTGTTATTTGAAATAAATTTTGTAATAAAAATCTTGATAGTTTTTGCACATTTGAAACAAGTAACATTCAGTCTGTTTGGGTCATTTATGACCCTATTGTCCCCTTATGTCGAAGCATGATATCAGGAGTTGAAAGATAAATGACCTGGTGACGTTTTTTTACTATTGTTTTTTTTCCATTTATTTATATTTCTGGAACACATACAATTTTTCAGATGGTAGCTTTTATAATCTACCCTCACAAGACGAAGAAAGTGATCAGCTATATTCAGACTCTGAAGATGGTGAAATTTGTCATTTTTCAGTGAACAACGGGCTCAATAGTGATTCTGATTATTCTGAAAGTGAGGATGATCAAAATGTCCATGTTTCAGAGAGAAAGAAGTCCAGTCAAGATTCTGAAAAATCTACACATCCAAAAACGGAACAATAATGTGGCATGAAAAGAAAGCAGATGCTTCTGTAGGTAGACGAGGTGCTAGGAATGTCATTGATCATAAACCTGACATTACATGCTTTGCAGCAACAAGAATTACAGATGATGTAACATCTGCATTTGACCTATTGATTATTCCAAATATTTTCATTGTTATTCTGGAAATGACTAACAAAGAAGCAAAACGAACACTTGGAACTAGAGATGTCACTAACATGACTGAATTGAAGGTCTTTTATGGACTGCACATCCTAGCTGGCCTGCATAAATCTCGTGGTGAGTCCCTTAGAAGTTTATGGGACGACACTTATGGACGACCAATATTTCGCACAACAATATCTCTAGAGACATTCTTCAAAATTTCGAAGTATGTTCGCTTTGATGACAAAAAGACTAGAAACCCCAGAAGACGTCATGACAAGCTGGCAACGATCAAAAATATTTGGCATACTTGGGTTGGTAGACGCCTTCTCATGTTCAGTGTGCCATCAGCTGTCACTGTTGATGAAATGCTTGTTCCATTCAGGGGAAGATGCCCATTCAGACAGTATATACCATCTAAGCCAGACAGATATTGACTAAAGGTATGGGAAGAATGTGATGCAGAAACAAGTTACCTGTGGAATGCAGAAGTGTACCTTGATCAAAAAAAAGGTGAAGCAGCAGAACGAGAACAAGGTAAACGTGTGGTGCTACAACTCATAGTGGGCCTGAAAGGAAGAAACATTAACTGCGACAACTTCTTCTGCAGTTTACCATTGGCCAAGGAACTGAATGCAAGCAAACAAACTATTGTTGGTACAGTCCGGAAGAATCGGAAGAAAGTTCCAGCAGAGTTTGTGAACTCCCCCAAAATGAAGTTCATTCAACCCTCAAAGGACACCATGATGACAATGTCCTTATTTCATACTGTCCCAAGAAAGGGAAGACTGTATTCTTGCTGAGGACGATACAAGGTTCTGTCACATACAGTGAGAGAGAAGATAAGAAACCCAAAACTGAATTCTACAATGCAACTAAAGGAGGTGTAGACAACCTTGACAAATTTGTGGCAACTTTTCGCTCAAAATGTCGAACTGTGAGCCGGGCAATGGCTTTGTTTGACACAATGGTAGATTTATCAGCATAAAATGTATTTTTTACTGTGGATGCAGATTCACCCAAACTGGCTTACAGGTAAAAACATCAAATGAAGATTATTTCTACAATAACTTGGATTGGCACTGGTTCAGCTGCACTTATCATCACAACCTGCTTTACCAAGGGTTCCAAATGCTAGGCGTGTCTGTATAGTTGAAAGAAGCATTATGAATGATAATTCTAAACAAGAACACTCAAGACCTACAAAAAGGAGACGTTGTTACTATTCCAAAGGTGACAATAAGGTGTCAACAGTGTGCTGTGAATGCCTGAAACAACATGGAACAGCAACATTCAAATGCAATATATGCATCTAAATAGGACCTAACCCTCAAATTGGAAGGTTAGATGGGTGGGTTATGTGAGGGGTCTGAATGACAGTCACTTCCATGCAGTAGACCCTGGGTATATGTAGTACAAAAAATACTATGTATGACGAAGAACTGTCCATAATTAATTGCGGGTCAAATCTGACGCAATCAGACTGGATGTTTGTACATTCTGGGCAGACTACAAGGGTTTAGTAAAATTTATATGCTAGACTTCTGGATCGTTACTCTGGCTCAGTTGCTGTCTAACTACTTTTTGGAGTCAGATCTTATCCCGTCCAGTCTCGACTGGTTTTTTACCCAATCTACCCCCAGGTCCCGACCGATTTTCGACTTTTTGTTTTTTGGCTGAAACCTTCGCTTTTGGTGAGAAACATCGAAAATTCATAGAGAAATTGCGTTCCTGAAGTTAGAAATGTTGATACAGATGTCACTCAACCTTACGTTTTCCTTCTTTTTCGGGGTACCTGGCTAAAGAAAACGAACTATGGAAGGGTTAACTAATTCAAGCCACTTTAAGTTACGTATTTTTTTCATTCATTTGATACAAATTTATGTGTAGTACAAGTCTATATAGGTTTTCACACAATAATAAAGGCGATTATAAGCACTGTTCACTTACCCAAAACCCCAGTATATGGCACCTTCCTTTACGACATTACCACCTCATCACTTGTTTTGTTTCTACCACTAGCTTCTTTGTTTCTTTGTCCTCCACCTTAGGAATCACTTTCACCGTGAATTTCGTCATTGGAGAGACCGTGGGGCAACATACCTTTACTGGCCAGGTTACAGCTAACAGGTGAATTGCCCATTGTGGGGGGGGAGGGGGGAAGGGGGGCCAGGCAGTATCCCCACTTGACAGCAGGTAGAGGAAGGTCTCCCACATATGCCTACCAAAAATCACCCGCGAATGTTGAAAAATGTGCACACAATGGGCCTTGCAATTGAGTGATGTACGGTGTACATCGTTGGGTCTGTCCGCAGAAAAAAGTAGCGACGTGCATCGTACGTCGGTGGGACTCGGCGGGTTAAAGTATTCTTGACAGGGTATGAACACTTCCATATCAACTTTCATTTTCATTAATGTGGGACTGAATAAAAATAATGTCAGTGGAGAAGAAATTGCTCATGGAATATCAGCGGGATAATCTCTAAATCCAGTGAGGCTTTGATGAAGTTGTGGTCAGAGAATCCAAGCGGTGACAGTAGGCTACCTCGATCCTGTACTGATCTGGGTTATTTGTCGGGAATAAGTTCAAGAGAAAGGTACTATGGTCAGGATTATCTGGAATTCTGATTGGTTGTTTTACCAGTTGCGTGAGATTAGACGATTATGCAAACCAGTCTAAGTATTCAACAGTCATCCCACGTGCAGGATGATGACGTCACAAGGACTCCCACAGGAGAAAACGAAAAGTAAAGGGATAACTCAAGTGTGACTAATATACCCTGTTCACTCGGTCTGATAGCTGGAGCCAAGAAACGTTTGAATAAATGCTGCTCACTGGACAATGCAACACTGAGTAGTGTGCTATATCTACAGCTCTTCTTATTTTAACACATATATATATTTATATTTGTAAATTGTTTGCAATATAAGCAGCCAGTTTAAATATGGAATAATATCTGAAGCTAAAGAGGTCAAATTAGCTTTAAAAGTTTAGTGTTATCAAAGAAAACTAATGTTGATTATAGTTTCATAAAACGATAAGTGACATTTGAAGTAAACATAGGCATGTATTATAGTGCAACATGTGGAAGTAAGTGTACATTGTGGGTGGATAATAAAATTTCTTCAAACGTCTCTCATGGCTTAAACCTTTATATTCAACTCTAATTTTCTTTGATAAAGGTAAACTTTTAAAGCTTCGGAAATTATTCCATATTTAAACTGGCATGGTTTCAAATGCTGCAGAGCTGAGCTTTGTGCACGAGGAGAGGCTGAGGGGAGATGCGTCTGCACCCTGCCGCTGCCCCAAGTCAACCAACGGCTGCGGGACCCTGTGATGTCATGCGCAAGCTGCTCCAAAACTTGAGCCAAGAGTGGGACGGCTGTGTATACTTAAGCCCCTTCACACATACATGACTCAAGGGCCGGGCGCGGCGTGAGTCAAGGTCGTAACGGCTTATTTCATTGATCGTCCCTTGATTCTCTGACAAAGCCTGGACTCTTTATGGCACTTTTGAGCTGTTGGGATGACTCGTTGTGCCTCAAGATTTTTTAACGGGCGCGTAAAAAATTCGGGACCACCTCACGACTTGCCAAACATCGTGTCACAGTTGCGTCACAGTCGGTAGTGTCTTACGTCGTTTATGAAGCACTCTAAGCACAATCGGATGCGTCTTGATATGGCCATTGCGTGTCGTGATGCTATCACTGACAAAAAAAAAAACTGTTATGTCACAACTGCGTGATGAGTCGCCGACCTCGACCAGACCATGCCAAGACCCCGAGACGACCATGCCACCCATTTTGACAGTCCATTCGGCGAATCGAAATCATGGCTCACAGCCACGGGACAACTGCAACAAGATCACAAGAGGACTGGGCTAGCTCAGAGTCAAGACCATATGCAAAGAATGTGGCAAGAGTCTCCATGGGAAACCTGGCTTGGGTGGTGATGTGGCAATACCAGTCACACTTGGCAACCATGGGTCCTCGAGCGAGCGGCATAAATTCCACGACAGGGCCGCGTGTCCCACCCACAACAACAGACACACACTCACAGAACAGACAACACAACACAAGAACACACAACACACATACACAGAACAACACGCAACACACACAGCCCCCTCTCACGGACACATCACACAACACTGACGGGCCCGCTAAATGCATAAGGCCCGTGCATCCGCTATACGGATGCAAATCTACAACGAACGAACGCGTGTCCCACACTCACCACAAAGCCAGCAGAAGACAGGGCGTGTGTGCTGGGCATTCCCCAGGCCCTGTCTTCCCCCTTTCTACGACGCCAGCGTCCTCTGTCGCCATGCAGAGGGCGCCCCCTTGTATTTGAAGCTCATTTCTCTTACGGGTTCTCCACCCTGAGCCCGTGTCACACTCGTGTGACGAATCTTTCACACACACACCGCGTGTCCATCAGTTCACGCTTGCCACCTGCTCAACGCATCACCCCAGCCGTCTGCCACGCCTCCATGCCACCTTGATGCCTTCACTATGGACTGCCAATACTCAGAGGACCTATTTACCAGAGAGGACACAAGCCATGAGCCCTCCCCTCCCCTGCACGTCGAGATTTAGTCCCAGTCGCTGACAGAGGAGCAGACGGAGGGCCAAGGAATAGGAGACGAGCCGGAACAGCCAACAAGGCAGACGGGCAAGAGAAGCAAACGGTTGGGCTCACTGAACCTCACCATGAAGCAGGAGAAGGACCTTGTGGAATGGCTCAAAGAGCACGAGATATTTAACAAGAAGAATCTCAACAACTACAAGGACGTCGAAGAATGCCACCGTTTACTGGCCGAGAAGGCCAAGGAACTCAATTGTTATCGTGAGTAATAACACGTGTTCAGTTTCCCCTTCATCTTGTTATGTGCAGTATCATATTCATTTTAATATAAACGCTTCATCTCATTGTAAGTATTGTATTTCATATAGTGTCAGTCTTGTTATAACAAGCAGGCAAACTGTCTATGACTGGAGCAGTGTTTATACCTTATTATTATTATGATAGTGTTGTACGCATGTTAATTATTCAACTGTTCATTTCACTGTGTCAGCTTCGCAGTTGGCTCGACAACATGTGGACCCGGCATGGACGTCTCGCCACCCACTCTGGCCAGGGTAAAGTGGATGTGGAGGAGCTGACTGAGCGGGAGAGGTGGATTTCCGACAGTTTTGACTTCCTCCGACCACACATTGTCCGATGCCGAACCTGCCAGTCAAAGGTAAACCAATTTATTTTAGTTTTACACTTGTCATAGTAGAGTTTTTTTTTTTTTGTCAATATACATATCTGATATCCTGGACGTTAAATTAAGGTGAAAGTAAATATATTTACAAGTTTATTATTTTTTTCTTATAACAATATACCAATTATCTTGTAGTTAAATTAATACATACTTTTCTGTTCATTCAAAGTTCTGATTCATGATGTTTTCCCAGCGATTCCCAGGTGCCTGCATGCAGGGGACACAACGAGACCGGCCATCCACATCCACAGCCCCCCCGCTGGAGGTTGTCATCACAGCGGATGATGAGCCGTCCCAGCCGTCCGACCAGCCGTCCTATCCACCAAAGCCATCATCCACGTCAACTGGTGCCGCGAGGAAGATGGCAAGAACCTCCCCGCAAAACGGCCCCACCAGCATGTCCACTAATGATCACTTGAATAGGGTAAGAACAAATTAATAATGACACATGCTCTTCCATAAAAAAAATCCAAAAACCTTTTATTATTTGCATGTCTGTAATAATAAAAAACAATTGCAATGAAACCTGTACTTATAAGAAAATTTCATTTACCACGGCAATTAAAAACAGGTAAAAAACCTGTTACTATTTACACAACGCCCACTAGTAGATAAATGTAACTAGTGAAATCACATTTCGCTATTTACATTTATCTACCAGTTATGTCTCTAATGATTTTATTTTCCCTATTGCAGCTGCGAGAGCAGTACAGAGGCACAAGCACCCTCCAGGCACAGGTTGCGGTGCTCCTCCAACCTGTTGACAAGCATGAAGCGGCAGTTGTTAAATTCACCAACTACCTGGCTACCCTCTGCCGGCAGATGTCGCCACAGGTGATCAGGAGTTACCAGAGGCAGATCATGAACCTGGCCACGGACGTGCTGGAAAACCCCACCCATAGCACGCTACCCCCCCAACCGCCTAGCCACTGCCATCCTGCAACTACAGCACTAGCACCAGCACTAACACACTCCCATGTCCAGCAGCTTCAACATCATATAATGGCAGCTGCAACAACAACACCAGCAGCTTATCCAACAGCAGCAAGGAAGGATTGCGCCCCCACCAGCCACTCCAGGCCCTTCACCATTCCCCAGCTTGGGAAACTTCTCATTCAACAGTACACTGACCAGAATACCCCGAGGTCATCGACCCCTGAGCCACATGACAAATGTACTTGTAGAATTTATGTATGGTTAAAGTTTAATAAAATAGTGCTCAAGGAAAGAAATTGTGTTTTATTGTCATGGGAAGGGGATAATGGTGATAGAAAAAAAAACAGATACTTACCTACTTAACCATCCTGTCCTGGCATTCCACAGGACTGCGAGGGGAGTTGTAATAATCCTTGAGGTAGTTCTTAATAACCTTGGGGCCAGTCGTGCCTCGGGTCCTCGGCAGGGGGTCCAAGGACATCAGTTGGGTGTCCTGTCTCCAATGGCCCTCAGTGATTTCATGCGTCACTGAGTGCTCGACGTCTGCAGCTTGAATGCAAAAAGAGGGATTCCAGAGACACAGGAGATTGTGGAGGCAGCAGCAGGCCAGGACTGCAGACTCAACACCTTTTGGGCTTAGGGGCATCGTCGTCAGAAGGCAACGGAATCTAGGGGAAAAACGATGTAGCATACAGGTTAGAATAGCATACTTGTTGTTGGTGTAATTTGGAACATATTCAGGTGATATAGCCAAGTTGAAAATTTTAACATGAATGTGGTAACTAAATGTGCTGAAATGCTGTTAAACTCACTTGTTGGAGAGGATGCCGAAGGGATTCTCCACCACTCGTCTTGCCCTGGGGAGTCTGTAGTTGAAGACTCTCTCTTCTCTGGTCAAACCTCGGTGAGGGTAGGGTTTCTGCAACCACTCCTTCAGTCCAAAGGCTTTGTCTGCAACGATGAAGTAGGGGATGGGGCGGTCATCTCCTGGCAGTGGATGTCGAGGAGGCAGTCTAATGTGGTTGCAATCCAGGGCACTCCTCAGGTCTGCGTTCAAGAAAATGCCAGCATCACTCGTTGCCCCATTTGCACCATCATCTACATACATGAACTTGTAGTCACTGTCAACCAATGCCAGGAGGACGATCGAGTGGAACCCCTTGTAGTTGTAGTAGTAGGACCCACTCTCCCAAGGGGCATGCATGGCTTTATGAAGGGGGCTTTAGATTGTTGTGCAAACAGCCCGCATTCTAGACCAGTATCATCAGTCATGTCAGAATGCAAAAACCATTGTACACTAAGGATGTTAAAATCACACCACACTGTTTTGTAATTTCAGTAGTAAGGGTAGATAGTGATACAAGGATTAACTCTTCCTGGCCCTTAGGCCTCAGTTCAATCTGACTAAAATCGTTAAGCATTAGCTCAAATAGAATGCCTGAGTTGAGTCGGCCATGAGAAATTTTTACCTGCGACAAAGCCGACAAGTCTGTGAGTGGTACACCTGGGGGATTTTTTCCTCCTTCAAGGAAAGTTCGAAATTCAGCTCTTGAAATGCTCTAAGCAATTTCTTATGAAATACAAAGTTGTTCAGCTAGAAATTTATAGCTAAATTAGCATATCAACTGTTGCATCAGCTAATGCATCTGACTATCAGACCGTTTTAAATTGTGGATATAAGGAGGCATTTCAGCTTCTTTCTTGTCAAACACAAAGATGCTCAGCTTGAAATTTTGAGTTGATCTGACTTGTCAGCTGATGCATCAGCTGATGCAACAGCTAAATAATCATCTGATGCATTAACTGTTTATTTAGTATGGTTCAATTTTGGCCATAAGGACGCATTTTAATAAAATATTCTTTGAATTTCAGAGAAAGAAATTTTCAATAAACTGACAGCAATAGTTTCGCCACAGGTCATTGAAAATAGTTTTTTCTTGTTTTTTGCTCCTTGCTTTGGGGAAAAAAAAAAAACACGTCTTGAGGACATTGCTGATCTTAATATAGCTTCTTTGGTAGAAGTAAGAACAAATTAGTTAATACTCGCCCATGTCAGAGGGTTAATAAAATCGCTTGAAAATAATGTCAGACGTGGAGGAAGACACCATGAGGCGCTTAGCTGTAATGGGTAACAATTTGTCCTCTAATCCATGGTTAAGTATGTTCACTACTGAATAAAACATTTCAGTAGTATAATGTATTCCTAAAGCTTTAAGCCTGTAGGAGATAAACTCATAAATATAATGACCTGCATTTGTTTTTGGCTTTATGTTACTTTACTTTTACTTTACTGTAAACATTCCCAGAGGTTTTCGTGTTCATGTTCCAGTGTGTATAATTTCGACGAGACATTGCAGTGTTTACAGTGTTTCCTTCCTTCCTGCCCTCCACGCAGCAGGGATCGGGGCAGGATGGGGCAGGATGTGTATGTGCTGCCGCTGAGCCATAAGAGTCTAACGTACACTCAGCCTTCCTCTTGACGCCCTAACACTGATCCTTATCCTTGGCTTTAGCAGCGGGGGTACGGCATTAACAGGACTGAGAAGAAAAAGAGAAATGTGGGAAGGAGGGAGAGAAAACGAAGAGGGCAGGAAGGAAAGTGCAGGATTAGGTAGGATAGGGGGAAGAAGGGAAGGAAAGCAGTTGGGGTACGGAATTTGCAGGAGTAAGTATTATATAGAGGTAAAGAGAGAGGAGTGTTGAGAGGGAGGGAAAGAAGGAAAGGAAGTAGTACGATAGAGTATGACAAGGAGGAAAAGAGAATATAGGTAAGAATAGGAACAAGGTAGATGAAAGAAGGGAAGGGGAGGGTATAGAAGGGAATGGGAAAGTAAGAAAGGGTTGGGTAGGACAGGGAAGGGAATGCAGGGCAAGGAAGGGAGTATAGGAAAGAAGAGACGGACAGGGAGGCAGGGGAGGTCAGAGATGATTGGATGCATGGTAGGGCAGGGGAGGAAGGGACGGAGGAATGTTGTTATCGCCCGCCTCACAAAGCGGAACGATAATGTTTTTGCCTGCCTCTGTGTGTCTAATCGGTGTGTGTGTGTGTGTGTGTGTGTGTGTGTTTTCCCATTATATCTCATGAACGGCTTGAGCTATCAACATGAAACTTTCAGGGTATCTAGATATGGCCAAAATCTTGGACGAGTTCGAAAATGGGCATTCAGGATCAAGGTCAAGGTAACCAAAATGGCTACCAAAGGTCAACTAGTTTTTATCATCCGCCTTTGGCACCGTTATATCTCATGAACGGCTTGAGCTACCAACATCAAACCTTCAGAGTATCAAGATATGGCCAAAATCTTGGACTTGACCAACAGCTTATTCTGGCGGGCGATTAGCTTTCGGCTCCCGAGTGTTTTTTTTCATTCCCAAAAGAAGTTGCTGCACAGGGGTAGTGCGAAGAGAGGAAGGGAGAGGAGTAAGATATGCACAGAGGAGAAGGGTAGGCCAGGGCAGTATGGTAGAACAGAGCAGGCAGTGAAATGAGTGATGAGAGGGCTGTGAGAAACTGCATTGACTCTCACAGTTTCAGAGACAAACCGTCTTAAAAAAAGAGTATTTAAGTATAGATGAACTGATCTCTAGAAATTACAGGACCTTGAAATTCCCATAGTGTGCTAGAAACTTATCGTATTAGCTCAGCCCATTATTTCGTTTAGCACATTTTTTTTTTTCATAATTCTGAGTCTAAATTTTTACTGCCTACATGTGTGATCAATTTTCTGTTATAATTAAGGAAAAAGAAAAGAGAAAAGAATTTTCCAGAAACTCTTGTTTTTCCTGCTGAAATAAGGGAAAGGGTTCCATCGCACTGAGTGGCATAGAAAGCTGCGTGGCACGTCTTCCTTTGCAGTATATTTTACATATTTTTTTTCTGCTTGAGCTTTCTCGTGTGTGCTGTTTGTATCCCATCTTTTTTTTTTTTTTATGTGTCCGACTCTGGGCATAGGCTTTACACCCTGCTATCAAGGCCCAGCCGTCCTCCTACATACTACATGTCACCACTAGGAAGCGCCGACCGTTATCGAATCTATGTTAAATTACATTAGGTTATATTAGGTTAGGCTAAGTTAGGTTAGGTTAGGTAACTATTTTAACGTAACTTTGGTGCAACAAAGGACGGAGATAGGAACTGGAGAATCTCCCCCACCTCATTATTTAAGTAAGGAAAAAGGCATTTGCAACAGATTCTTATGGCAGAGAACGTACTGAACTTAGAATAGCGAAAATCACTAATAAGAATAAATGTTTCAGTGTCAGACAGTTGTGTGTAATGCCAAAAACTTGCTGGAGAGGGATGACACGAAGTAGTAGGGGAAGGAGGGGAAAGGGGAAGTAACGGGTAACGGGGAAGGGGGTGTAGGAAAGGAGGAAAGAACATAGGGGTGACAGAGAGGCGATAGTGGGCAGTGGAAGGGGGTGTCCGAGGAGAGGAAATTTGAAGGAGGAAGATGACGAAAGGGAGGAAGAAGGAAAAGGTGGTAAAGAGTTGACAGGGGCAATAAAGTGTAGAACGAAGAAGGGGGAGGGGGATGAGTAGATTACTGCACCCCTTTGATCGTTGCTAATGACACTTCAGGCGGTTGGTAAGTAGCTGGGATTAGTCTGCCGTGAAAATAAGTGCCTGACTTCAACCACGCCTTCGACACAAGTGGACAACTCTCTCTCCCTCTCTCTCTCTCTCTCTCTCTCTCGCTCTCTCTCTCTCTCTCTCTCTCTCTCTCTCTCTCTCTCTAACAACTGGTGGGAAGGTACTATGTTTTGGTACTCTCATTCGTTTTTGTAATCTGTCTTTATCTCCTTTTTAATATCTTTCTGACTACCTTTTTCCCAAACATTTCCCTTGACAGGTGAATCGATAGGGTAGGAGATAGTCTGTAGGCAGCTTTATGCTTGCACAGCTTGACTCTGATTTTTTGTGTCTTCTACCCTGACCACATAAGCTAGATAGACCGTTGCGTAAGGACCAGCATTCCTATGGGTCATACATATTCATACATTATCAAATGAACGCTATTACCACTCGTCTTAACTAAATACATAATATGGCTCTCTCACTGAGAACTGGTGTAATGGTATTACCATTATTTTAAATAAGCTCTTTTGGGATATCAGTAAAAGTGTATTTTAGAGAAATTCACTAAATAACACAGTTCCCATAAAAGTATCCTGGGACTGAGCTCGCACATTTTTGGGACGGCAGCTAAACTTCATTCGTCACTCAACTACCACCTCTCTGTAGGATATATCTGTGTCGAGCTCTCGAATCAGCTGCATGTCGTCGGACAGATAAATATTTCGCCCGGTCACCTGCTGTGTTTAAGATCGAGTCAATATCTTGTCTCTCAGGCCTTCTGTTGTAGACGGCCATCGTTCTTCTCCAAGATCTATCAACAGTGGTGTTCCTCAGGGCTCTGTCCTATCACCAACTCTCTTCCTTTTATTCATAAATGACCTCCTGAGCTGTACTTCTAACCCTATCCACTCGTATGCTGATGACTCCACCCTTCAGCTCTCCATTTGGTTCCCGCAACGTCCATCTCAGCAGTTACTTCAACAAACAAGGAATGAGGCTATGGCACACCTAATGTCTGACTTGGTTCGTATCTCTGACTGGGGTAAAAATAATCTTGTTTTTAATGCATCAAGACTCAGTTCTTACACCTATCAACCCGACAAAATCTTCCACAGAAGTACCCACTAATGTTTATTAATATCCAGCTTAATTCTACATCATCCTTGAACATGCTTGGGGTTTCATTCACTCGAGACTTAACTTGGAAAGATCATATTGCATCTCTTGTAAAATCTGCTTCCAAGACATTAGATGCGTTAAGCCGACTCCATACCTTCTTTACCCCTGCACAGTTGTTGACTTTATACACGGGTTTTATTCGCCCATGTATGGAGTACAATTCTCACGTGTGGGGAAGCTCCCCACATACAGCTCTTCTCAATAGGGTGGAGTCAAAGGCTTTTCGTCTCATTAACTCTCCTCCTCTTACTGGCTTGGCTCCCTTCAACCTCTGTCTCTTCACCGCACTGTTGCATCTTTATCTCTTTTTTGTCGCTACTTCAATGGTCACTGCTCCTCTGAACTGTCTGCTTGCATCCCTCCACCTCTAAGATGGGCGCGTAGCACCTGTCTAGCAACAAACTTTCGTCCCTTTTCTGTCCAACTCTTTAATGCAAGAGTTAACCGTTACTCCCAGTCCTTCATTTATGCAACAGGTCAGCTCTGGAACTGTCCCCCTCTGTCTGTATTTCCTACTTCCTTTGATCTCCAGTCTGTTTCAAACGCAGTGTGTCCAGGCATCTCAAAATGATCGGATCTTGAATTTTGGCTTTCTCTTGTATTTTTTTTTCTTGGAAGGAACAGACTGCGGGCTCCTAGCCTTTGGTTCCTTCTTCCTAGCGTTAAAAAAAAAAAAAAAAAAAGGTGACCGCTGTCCCGCTAAAAATATGAACGGTAGCTAAAACTCTGACCAAGAGAGAACTGTGCTTATGGTGGTGGTGGTGGTGGTGGTAATGGTGTAGGGGTGGTGGTGGTGGTGGTGGTGGTGGTGGTAATGGTGTAGGGGTGGTGGTGGTGGTGACTACGACGATGACAAAGACGATGACTTTCATCTACACCTCTTTTTACAATTACGTACCGATCACTTGTAGAAATTGTACATATGCACTTATTATGCACATATTATTATTGTACATATGCACTGGTGTGAGACAAAAAAAAACATCTTCATTTCCCGTCCAAACAGAATGCTGGCATAGTCCCCCCTCCTATATTTTCTCATCTCTAGTGCTTCCTTCGCTTAAGTTCTCGTTTTCATCTCTTCCTCCGTCTGAGCCTCCTTCACTTCCTATCCTTCCTTGCTTCCTTTGCACATCTCTCTCTCTCTCTCTCTCTCTCTCTCTCTCTCTGTCGCTCGCTATCTTGCCTCCGCTCTTTCTTTTTCTCGCTTTCCTATTTCTCCCTCTCGTCGACCATCCTCTTCTTAATTCCTCTTTTGTTACCTACTCTCATTCTCTTATTAATTCTANGTTCTGTCTTGTTGCAGGAATTTGTTTGCCTCCACGTAGGTGATCAGTGTGTTTCTGTCTGCCACCAAATAATTCCATTCAATTTTCCTAATGACCCATTTTCCACCATTCCAAGATAAGTGTGTACAGTCGGTTGTGGTTCATGTTGTCCCGCAAGCATGTGTTCACGGAACAGAGAATGTTAACAGTGAGAGACATCGGATGGCAGAAGATTTCCGCAAATTCCCCATTGCCAAGCGATGAGGTAACATCCTCATCCCACTGCAGACAGGTGGCGGTTCAGTCACCAATTCCCAACTATTTTCATCGTCTTTTTTCAGCTTGCAGGGATTACAGGGACGCACCACTGGCGATCTTCTCACCTACCTTTCAGACTCCTAGTCATCCTCCTTTCGGGACTTTGGCGGAAACTTTGCCACTGCACTTAGACATCTCAAAGGCTTTCGATCGAGTCTGGCATAAATCTTTGATTTCCAAACTGCGCTCTTACGGTTTCTATCCTTCTATCTGTGCCTTCATCTTTAGCTTCCTTTCTGGTCGTTCTATAGCCGCTGTTGTAGACGGCCATCGTTCCTCTCCTAGACCTATCAACAGTGGTGTTCCTCAGAGTTCTGTCCTATCATCAACTATCTTCCTTTCATTCATCAATGACCTTCTAAGCTATACATCTAACCTTATCCACTCATTCGATGATGATTCCACTCGTCACCTTTCAATTCAGTTCCCGCAACGTCCATCTCAGCAGTTACTTCAACAAACAAGAGATGAGGCTATGGCACACCTTATGTATGACTTGGCTCGTATCTCTGTCTGAGGTAAAAATAATCTTGTTTTTAATGCATCAAAGACTCAGTTCTTACACCTATCAACCCGACAAGGTCTTACACAGGAGTACCCACTAATGTTTACTAATATCCAGCTCAATCCTGCATCACCCTTAAACATACCTGGTGTCTCATTCTCTTGGGATTTATCTTGGAATGATCATATATATCACATCTCTTGTAAAATCTGCTTCCAAGAGATTAGGTATGCTAAGCAAACTCCGTACCTTCTTTCGGTCTGTCCCCAGTACTCCCCTACTCCTCTCTCGAATACTACTATCCAGTTCTCGAGGCCACTCTTCTCACCAAATACGTCGTCGTCCATATTCCTCTACATTCTGCCATCACCTTCAACCTTTTCCACATCATTCCTTTTCCCTTCCGGTACAACAACTCCTTATTGCGAGTATCTGTTCCTTCAGAATATTTCCTCCTCTCCCATGATCATCTTTCAGTTGCCTTCCTTTCTTCCACAGACCTCCAGAAATGTTTCTTCCTTACCCCTACCTCTCGTCTATGTGCTGCCCACCTTTTCGCTATCTTCCCTAGTAGCGCTACACCCTGTGAGTCTGCTTTAGTCCGCAACCATTCCATATACTCGGCCTGTTCCTTTGTTCCAGTTTCTGAACTCCCAGTCCTCCACGTTCACCTCAACCACGTCCAGTACTTCTTTACTGTTCCCATCTCTGTCACCATCATGTGTCCTGGTTCTTCGGTCTGCTCTGTACTTGCTAGTGGTCTCTACAAAGCACCGGACTATTGTACCGTCGAATCAGAGTCAGTCATCACTTACGCCACACGCTATCACCAAGCAGTCCGTAAACACTCCTATACATCTTCCAACCAATCGACTTGCCTTCCAACCTGCCATCTGCTAACATTACCATCAACTCCCCCACCATGCGTATGATAACATTCCTCAGCGACAGTGAATTCATTATGGATCAATTTTCTCTGGCCTTCAGCCATTCATGGGTTCATCCAACAATTGTTTCCCCCTGTGGCTATCTCTTTCATAGGTTTTCTACTCATAATCTGTGCACTGCACTGTTGTGTTAGGAAAATGGAATGCAGACTGCAGGAAATCAGAATCGCAACAGGAATAGTACGACCTCCACAGGACATTCAAGCTACCCGTACTTAGTGCCCTCACTTTTAGTGACTACCAATGCCAACTGATTAATACACAAACATTGGACAGAAATAGCACCACCAGCAAATGATGGCATTTCTCTGATACAGTAATGTGTGACCTACAGAGACTAACAAAAAAAAAAAAAATGAAAGAAATGTGCAAACTATATAGAAAAGAGTTACAAGTAATATATATAACTAAGAACCTTACTGGACACATACCCATACTTTAACCCTTGTGTATCTTACATCCCTTTGACATGGCCATGTCCTCCCTCCACCCC